>MRSU01002918.1:0-56522 GCA_008369845.1 Trichomonas gallinae | reverse complement strand
TTTTATAATCCAAAAAGGCTTCATTTGTAGGACCGATAAGATTTTAACGTCATTTCTATCGTCGTTTCTACACCTCTGAAATTAAACATATCCAAAATTCTTGACATTTACATGACATATGACATATTGCGACGTTTTGTCAATTTTCAAACTATGAAAATTCTATTTTTAAAACTATGTTCCTGATCAACATATAACTGTTTACTCAACATATAACTGTTTGAGAAATTATTTTTGAGTAAATTCGTTGTAAAAATCATTGAAATCTGAACTACATTTCTCCAAAATTTATCAAATTTATCAAAAGGACTATGCATAAGTATGCATGATATCGTCCGATTAAATGAACTGTCAAAAAATTGATGGTCTAATTTATCTTCCAATTTTAAAGTGACGAAATTATGACATAGAGAATGTATTATTATGATATTATTTAAAGTTTAATATCAGAATTTTCTGAAAATTACAATGAAGTAAATTTCAGAAAATTGTTAAACAATATTTGGTTGTAAAGATAAAATTATCTATTATTTACAAGTTTTAATTTTGTATGGTTTCTCAATTTTTATCGTTCAAAATGGATATGAAAATAATAATGTACTCTCATAACTAAACCATTTTCAGTTAACGTCCAAAATCTCCAATTTTACAATTAAATAATATATACAATGAGTACAATATTTTTATCAATGAAAAAAGACCACTTTTTTATTTGGGAAACTGTGAAAATTCTGAGAATTCAGATTTAAAATGCTGAGTTTCTTAATAACAACTGGACGATCGAACCTATTTTCATACACATGGCAAAACTCAAGAGAAATGTTAAGAGTTTATTACAACGGAACAAGAATTAACAATGGATTTTCCTCATATTATTATTTGTCTGGAGAAAGTTCAAGAGATATTCCATGGGAAAACAAAGGATCAGATTATTTTAAAGGAATCATCATAGATACAAAGATCATACTTCCGGAAAATCAAAATAAAATTATTATCGATTTTATGATCCAAAATAATGGAACTACATCTAAAACACTAAACTTAGTTATCAAGGATACACTATATTTTCTAGATTCCGCGAAAGTTGACGTTAAAACACTTGGAGAATATCAAGGAATTTACTTTTCTAAGCCAAATACAGATCAAGGCCTATACTTTGTTGTACGTGGAGATGAGTATGCTAATGCTGATCAGTTCAATCATGTTCCAACATCAGAACAGCTTTATACTGATATAAATAAATTAGATACAACACCATATACTGCAGAAACACAACTATTGGTTGCTTGGAAGAATAGGATCATTGGAGAAACCGGTATATATCACTTTTATGTGACAATTACTGATGAGTTTAACCTTAAAACAACACCAGAACTAAAAATTGACACAATTTTCAACGAAACATATGAAAAGAAGCAAGTAATTCCAATACAAGGCAGTTTAAGAGGTTTTGAAGTCGGTCAGGTTATCAATATCTATTACATTTACGACGACAAGCAAACAACTCTCGCCGAATTTGTCGTAAGTGAAGATTCAGACACATTTACAATTGATTTCGATATAACGCTAGGAAATGATGTATCCAATCGATTGTTTAAGTTATGGATTATCACAAAAGATGCAATACTTACACCTCCATTTGCAAAATGGATGCCTATTTGCTTCAAGCCAGAATTTAGGCTTTTGTCTCCAATCGATGAGAAATATTATGGTGGTTCAAGAATTTACATCGATTTTGAAGCTTTGTCCGACGTAAGAGCCTACATGATGGCGAAATGGGATGAAGGGAATCTGTTCGAAACCGGTTGGGATTGGTGGCCTTCAGGAAGGAAAACATATTCAACGAATTTTATCATCGACAATTATTTTCCAAAAGGAAAACATAATCTAACACTTATGGTCAGAAACAATTATTGGGTTTACTCAGCACCACAAACCTATGAAGTAGAAATCATTAATAGCAGAGGGATTAGTTTTTATTTTGATAATAATCCAGGAGGTACTCATGATTTTTACGAGACAGCAAACGTTCGATTGAATCTTTACACTACTTTTGTGAATCAGAATTATTCGCTTTATTATAGGTTCAAAAGAAAAGGATATGAGTGGACAAAAGCTTATGATTTCACTGTCGATCAATTAATAGATAATAGTTTCTATAGACTTTCACATCAATTTAAGTATCCATATGTTGAAGGCTCAGATTTTATATATTACAAAGTCATCGATTTTAACAATGTCAGCACCGACATTCAAGGAGTATCTTTTACAATGAACAAAAATCCGAAAGCATATATTTCCAGAGGAATCAGTAAATATTATATATCGGGATCAAAAGTGAATTTTACATGTTTCGCAGTGAATTTAGATCCTGGAAAAGAGGCAACAATTTATTATGAATTAAGTTCAAAATATTACTTCCCAGTTCACGACAAAGTGGTGATGACTGATAATTACATTTCCAATGAAGTCACTTTGGAGGTTGAAATTCCAAATGTTGAAGGAGCATATACTCTTTACTTATATGCAAGAGAAAATACTTCAACGCAAGAACGCGGAGATTGGAGTTATTATGCAATGAAATTTTGTACTTTACCAAAATTTAATATCACAAATGAATTGGAAGAAATATATTCGTTGAATGGATACATAGAAGTTTCTCTTAATTGTTCTACTTCAATTAGTTCTTACTTATATTATACCTTCGATAATGGAAATGAAATTTCTCAAGGTGAATCTATTAAAACTAATGGATATCAAATAGCAATCAGGAGCATTCAACTAAGAAATTTACCCATCGGAAAGCACAATGTAACAATGTTTGTGGTAAATGAATATGGAGCAAGATCAATAGAAAACTATACACATGAATTCGATTATGATGAAAGAAGAGCTCCTCAGTTATCAGTAAATTGGAATTATCATCCGAATAGATTCTGTGATCTTTATGGTTTCACGTTATCTATTACTGAACCTGATAAAGGTCAACGTGTGGATGTTTACTATTGGTTCAATGATAATACTCCAGAGTTATTATATAGTTATAACTCAACTGACTATCTATCAAAATGGTTCCAGTTTTACCCGCTAAGAGTTGATGGACGACAAACTCTCTGGATACAGGCAATTGATGCAAGTGGTGCAAAATCAAAGAAAGAGTCACAAGTCAGTAATATTTATAATGAACCAAAAATCGAGTTCATTGATTGGCCGAGAGATTGGTTTATTGTAGGAGAAAACATGAGTTTTAGATGCAAAATTACTGATCTACATGAAGGGGAAGAACTAACAGTTTTCTGCGATGTTTTTGGGCAGCAAACTGAAGTAAGACATGATACTATAATCATGCCCCATTCTATGAGTATTGAATTTGATGTCAACATCACTATTCCGAAATTTAATGATAATAGATATATTACTTTTTGGGCGACAGATAATTATCCAACAAAAAATGTTACAAATAAATATCAAGCTTGGTCAAGAATCACCGAAAGACCTAAAATCGTTGAAGTGTCACCACTTGATCCACAATATTCAATAGGTGAAGCAATTACAGTCGAATTGACGGTTTGGGATGAAGATTATGTGAATGTTTACTTCAAATTCGATGAAATGGATAAAGCAGAAAATTTAGGAAGAGTTGAAACAAAAGGAGAAAACAAAAAAGTTAGATACCAAATTCCAACATCAAACAAAATTTATAATGTAGGAACGAAAACATTAAGTATTTATCTAGTTGATAGATGGAGTTATTGGTCTTTTACATTTAATCACCAATTCACATATGAAAACTTAAGAGCACCTGAATTTGAAATCAATGTTTTGAACAAGAAGAATGTTTTTTATTATCACGAAACAGTCAACTTCAGATTTAAGATAAGAGACAGAAACTATGGAGATAATGTTATGATGTTTATGAAGATTAATGACAACGAGTTCGAAAACATTTTCAATGCTACATCTTATGGAGATTGGTTTGATTATGATTATAATTTTTCGTATTTACCAGAAAACAAAGATTATACTTTAACATTCAAAACAGTTGATAATTCAGACTCAGAGTCAATAGAAAAGCAATATTCATTCCGTGTTGCTCAGACAGCGACGGCAGTTGCAGCAACAACACTCGAAAAGATGTATGAGCCAGGAACTCGTGTAAATGTTACATGTTTTGCTGGTGATTTCAACATCGGCGACAAAATCCAAATTTATTATCAAATCAACAACGAGAAAGTCATATATCCTCCATGTGATTTAGTTATATCAGAGAACTATTCAACAGATTACTTCACAATTGAGATGGAATTGCCATTATATCCAAGTAGAAATTCAATTTATATTTACGCCAAAAATGATAAAAATACAGTTGGACAGAGAGCAATTTTATACACAACAACGAATTTTGCACCAAAAATCATCAAAATTGATGACATAAAAGATGAATATGCAAGCAATGAATACATTGATATTGATTGTGTCCTTTATGATGACTCATTTGTTGAACTTTATTACAAATTTGACAACAGAGAATTACAAAAGTTAGAAAATAGAATTTCAATTAACGGCAAAGAAACAGCAGTTCATCGACAGATTCCAATACCTAAAGAAAGTTTTAGAGGAGGAAATCACAAAGTATTCGTACATTTCGTTGACCAGTATGGAATTGCAACAGATGTTGAAAACTTTTCTTTCTTCTACAACGACAAACACGCGCCAGAATTTAATGTTGTTCTTCTCGACAAGAAACAAACATATAATTTCTATGAAAGCGTCAACTTCAACTGCAGTGTATTTGATCAAGATAAAGACAACACATTAAAGATTTTGCTGAAAGTCAATGACGGTGAATTTTCTGAAATTGCTTCAACAACATCGAGTGAAAGTTGGTATAATTACACGCACAACTTCCAAATTCCAGACACAAATGGTTCTTGTGTGATTAGATTCATAGCACAAGATAATACTGGAGCATCATCAGTTGACCAAATATTTACTCTTAATGTTCAACAGTCTCCAACTGTTATCTTAGAAAACGATTTCTCAAGATCATACAATGGCGGTGAAACAATTCTAGTAACAGGTTTTGTTGCTGATTTCGACCCAGGAAAAGGAGTTCAATTGATGTACAGCATCAACAGCGGTCAAAGAGTCTTCGCTACTCCAATCATGAATATGCGCAACGATTACAAGACAGATGATTTCGAGTTTGAATTAGATTTGCCGGCAAATGTTGGTACATATTCAATCACATTTTGGGCCGAAGACAATAATGGCATGAAAAGCCAATACAACAGACAATTTATAACAATAAATCTTCCTCCAAAAATTGTACAATGGAATGATTTAGATCCCATTTATTATAGGAATGGTTTTATTAATTTTGACGCAATAATTTTCGATGACTCTAAATCAAGGATTTTTTATAAGTTCGACAATGAAGAAGTCAAATTAATTGGCGATTGGATAGAATTTAACAGCAGAAATGTTAGCATCAAGAAAGAGATTCCTATTCCAAATATGACCGTTGGAGAACATAGTATCACGGTTTATATTAAAGACTGGTTTGGCATCAAATCAGCTGAAGAAACGAAAAAATTCCAATTTAGCGATAAATCAGTTCCAGTCCTCAAAATGAGAATTGTGAATCAACAGTATTCATATGCATTCTACGAATTAGTAGAATTCAGTGGACAAGTCTCTGACTCAGATGAAGGTGACACAATAAGAATTTCTGTGCAAATTGATGAAGGCGAATTCGAGCAAATTGCTTCATTTTCAGAAAGTCAAGTAATTAATGAATTTAATCACAAAATTAGTCTTCCTAAAATCGATGGTTCGCATACAATTATATTCAAAGCATTTGATGGAAGCGGTGGAGAATCAGGTGAGCAAAGATTTGTTGTCAATGCAAAACAGCAACCACATGTTGTTTTGACATCAGAAATCACTAAAATGTATCTACCCAACGAAACAATTTTCATAAATGGATACATCGCAGATTTCAGTCCAAATGAAGATGTTCAATTATTTTACAAATTGAATGATGGAATTATTGTATATGCATATCTTTCAATGCTTTCGCTTGATAACTACACAACTCCAATGTTCGATTTTAACATAACTTTGCCTAAAGAAGTCAAACATAATTATTTATCAATTTGGGCTGAAACATCAACTGGTTTAGCGAGTAGAAGGAGTTATTATGATATTATAACTAATATAGAACCTGTTTTGAACGAGTTTAAGTCAATCAAAGAATTTTACACGATTAATGAATTCATTGATTTAGATTTGAAAATCACTGATGATTCGAAATGCAAGATTGTTTATTATTACGATGATGAAGCAGAAATTGTTATCAACGAGTTTATTCCAATTAAGAGCCCAGAGTTCCCTGTCTTAAGACATATTCCAGTTAAGAATTCTTTGGAATTTGGAGATCACAATTTAACAGTTTTCATTCGAGATGAATTCGGTTCAATCTCGAACAAAATTTCTCAAAACTTTACATTCAAAAATTCCCATGCACCAGAACTTGTTCTATCAGCATTGCCTAAACGTCCTCCTTATAACTTCCACGAATCAATAACATTTAGAGGTAGTGTCCGTGATCTAGATTTGGGCGACACAACAAGAGTTGTTTTCAAAGTCGGAACAAGTGAACCAACAATGATTTATGATGGAGTATCTGATAAAGAATGGCATGATTTTAGCTACACCATCAATGTTCCACATGCTAATGGTAAATATGCAATAGTTGTTGCAGCAATGGATCAAACTGGATCAAAGTCAGAAGAGGTTTCTCTCGAGTTTGAAGTCCAAAGAAACAAAGGCATTGAATTTTTGAAGAAATTCAAGAAATCATATCAACCAGGCGAAATAATACAAATGAGAAGCCAACTCAAAGACTTTGATGCAAATTCAAGTGTTTCATTCTGGTACAGCATTGATGGAAATGGAAAGAACTACATAAAAGAAGTCGAAATTTTCGAAAATTATACTTCTGGAATAGTTGACTATGAAATTCCTCTTCCTGATGAATTAACAGATCATTATCTCATTCTTTGGGCCGAGAATGAGCTGGGACATGTATTATGTCCATACAATGAGAATTATATCATTATCAACAATCTTCCAACTTTCAATATCACGAATACTTTGCCGACAAATTTATATGGTCACGCTTTCATTGAAGTTGACATAAGTTGCTACGATGAAACAGATGTATGGGTTTACTACATGATTGATGATAAAGATGAGAAACTAATATCATCTACAATTCAAAGTTTCTTTGAAATCGAAAAGAGAGTTTTATCTATCGAAATTAAATCTTTGGAAGTAGGCGAACACAAACTTTCAATTTATCTCAAAGATGAATTCGAAGCATATTCTATTCCTTATATACATAATTTCACATATTCAGACATTTACAATCCACCAGTTTTGAACATATCATCATATATCAAACCTTATACATATGGGTTCTTCGAGACAATCGATGTCAATGCATCAATGTTTGCTGCAGAAGGCGAAAATATTTCTCTATATATGAGACTGAATTATGATGAATACGAGAAAATATATGAATACACATCTACTGGAGACATTCATTTTTATCAACATACAATCAAAATGCCGACAATTGAAGACTTCCACTTTGTTACTTTTGTCGCAATGAATCAAAACGAAATTAAATCAAAAATAACAAAACTTGATTTCGAAGTCAGGATGAATCCAGGAATAGAATTTTCGCAATCATTGAAAGTTTCGTATAAAACAGATGAAGACATAACGCTTAGAGGAGTGATTGTTGATTATCAGCCATTTACTCGTTTAGACATATACTACAAAGTTGACCAAGATGAAAAAATTTTTGCTGGAAGGGTCACAGTAAGAAATAATTTCAAATCAGATGAATTCGAATTTACAGTTATTCCTAATAATACTATCAATATCCATGATATCAAAATCTGGTTAGAAAAAGATAAAAAATCAGTTTATTCGATCGCAGGAAACTTCATTGTAAACACAAAGCCAGTAATTAAAATGTGGAATTCTCTTAATGAAAAATACTACAACAATGATCACATAAATCTTGATTTTAATGCAACTGATAACACACAGGCGAAGCTTTGTTATAATTTCGACGAAAATGAAGAAAAATGCTTCACAAAACTCATATATTTCTACAACAGAGAGTATCAATACAGACACCAGATAGAAATCAACACGCGTGTGATCAGTTATGGAGAACACACACTCAACTTTTACGCTAAGGATGAATTCGGAGAAATTTCAGATATTTTCGCTCATAATTTTACGTTTGAAAACGATGAAGCCCCAGAACTCATTGTTGATAGTATGGACAGGAAACGACTGTATAATTTCTATGAGACAATAACTGTTAAAGGACGTGCAAAAGATCACAGCAATAATGATAATGTCAAAGTTTTCTTCAGGTTTAATTTCACAGATGCAGTCGAAATTGGCACAAGTTTAACACCTAAAAGCGCACGAAAACTAAAGAGTGATGAAGGTTGGCACTATTTTGAGCATACTATTAATGTTCCTCAACAAGATGGCGAGTTCTTCATAGTATTATACGCGAAAGATAACAATGGAGCAACTTCAATTGACACTCGTCATGATTTCAAAGTCAAACATGAGCCATGCATAAGATTAAGAAATTCAGTTGAGCGTTCATACATGCCAGGAGACTCTGTGACAATAACTGGCTTCGCTGGCGATTTTGATCCAGGAAAGAAACTTAAAATTTTTTACAAACTCAGTAACGACGACAAAATAGAAGTTGGCGAATTTGTAGTTAACGACAATCAAACAACGAATGATTTCTCATTTAATATCAATGTCCCCGAATCTGTCACTCCTCAATCTTTCAAGATCTGGGCAGAAGAGTCTGGAACTGTTGCTGCTGTTCTAGATAAAGGCTACAGTGTTATTAATTTAACCCCAAGTATGAAAATCTTGAACAAAGTGAATCAGTTTTATTACAACAGCGGTTTCATCGATTTAGTTGTCAATGTTACTGACAATACTAGAGTTCAGTTATGGTATTGCATAGACGGAAACCGTGAAATTAATTTGACAGACTTTATTGAATGCAATGGCGAAACGAAAACTATTGTTCAACAGATAGAACTACCACCTCGATCTCTAACTTTTAATTCACACAAACTTTACATATTCGTGAGAGATGAGTTTGGCGCTGAAAGTGCAGACAAGATCTATGACTTCATGTTCATGGATAAAAACGCTCCAAACCTGGAAATATTGAACATAGCAACGAAAGAAAATTATTCATATCATGATGTTGTCACATTATATGGACGAGTCAGGGATCCAGATGTAGGTGACAAAATTTACGTCAATTTGCAGCTGAATCATGGCGGATACACAGAAATATTTGTCACTGAAGCAACTGGTGATTGGCAGAATTTCTCTTATACATTCAATGTCCCTAAAAATGATGGTCTTTATGTTGTCACTTTCCAGGCACAAGACAACTGGATGGCAGCATCGAGGATGAATAGATATAACTTCAAAGTTAGGCGATCGCGTGGAGTCCAATTTAGGAATTCATTCCCCACATATTATGAGCCGAAGTCCACGATATATGTCGAATGTTATCTGGTGGATTATGAACCAAACACAAAAGTCAGAGTCAAGGCAAGATATGGAAAATCCGGTCATGAATTTTTCATCGATGTTTTCACAATACACAACTCAATGACATCGAAGGACTTTAACTACCAATATACTCTGCCACCTGATGCTAAAAGTGATGACTTAGAAATATTTATCATCGATGATGACACAAATGAAACACTCAACACAATTAAACAACCAATTGTAATAAACGAGAAGCCGCAAATTTGGCTACTAAATCAATTCCCATCTAAACTTGCTGGTTCTTCATCTGTTGGGCTCGATATTATAATAACAGATGACACCAAAGCAAACATAAGATATAAGTTTGATGATGGCCCTGAATATAATTTGAGCGATTTAATTATATGTAACACGTTAAACAAATCAGTGAGAAAATCAATCAAAATTCCTGATGATATTGGCTACAAGAAACATACAATACATATTTATGCAATTGATGAGCTGGGATTGATGTCAGAAGTGAACAGCACCGAGTTCTATTTCTACAACACTAACTTCAATCCACCAATTCTAGAAGCATCCGTTCTCGAAGAAAAATCTGTCTTTTTGTTTAACGATGAAATCATTATCAAAGGATTTTTGTCCGACAAAGACATAGACGATGACGTATTTGTTAACATGAGATTCGATTTCGATGAGTTTTTTGAAGTCCATGAATGTAAATATAATAACAGATCAAAATGTGAAAATTTCAACATTCATATTAAAGTTCCAAGAATTGAAGGTCTGCATGATGTTATTCTACAAGCAGTTGACAGTCGAGGATCAACTTCCGAAGATGTTATATTTAGGATAACTGTCGCAAAGCATCCAGTGAGAACAGCTGTTCCTCCACCAAATCATCCAAGACCTTCTCCTCTTCCCAGAGATTACACAGGAAGTGTTTTTAAGACATTTATCATCACATACATAGCAAGCATCACGACAGACATCAATGGAGATCCATTTACTACTTATATTCCACAAGAAGTAGAAATTGATTATGGAACGGAAACAAATACAACAAAAGAAGACATAAATATTGGCTTCTTTGACACAACTTTCGGCATATATATATTGTGGCCAATTATCGTTGTTGCAATTCTTATCATTGTTGGCGTTGTTGTGCTGATTATTATTTTCACAAAGAAGAAGAGTGAAGAAAGCAGCAATGGCTTGTCCGTTGACATGCAGGAAGAGACACTGCAGAGAACTACACATGATGAATCAATGATTACGAATGACAATCCACTGTTTGGAAACACAAATGATGATCCGTTCAAAGAGGACTTCCAAGAGGATGATAGAATGGTAATGGACAATGTTGATGTTATTGGTCACAGCGATGAAGAAGAAATTTCAGAAAAAGATGTTTATCTATAATTGATTTATTATTTTATGTTTTAAATTATTAATTTGTGTTTTATTCATTGTCATATTAATTTTTATTCAAAATATAAATCTATCACTTATTATTTTATATGCTGCAGCATTGATTAATGGTGTTTCATCATCACATTTACGCTGCTGTTACATCTTACCTTTATAAGATTTGTGAATGTCCATTTTTTACAAAAAATAGCTTTTCCCCGAAAATTCTTCGTTTAATCATGGATTCTAATTAGCTGTATCAAAATACATACACAAAAATTGTGAGAAATTTTGTTGATTATAATGAATATACAGTCTTAATTAATGCTCCATTTTACAAACCATTGAATTTAAAGTTAATTGCAAAATATAGGTTTAACTCGACAAGATAGCACTTCATTTGTGTACTTGTGAGAATAATCAATATTAATATTTTGCTTTACACGACAAATACCTTAAATTTTTGATTATTTACATGTCAAATAATCACTTTACAATTCCAGAATTTCTCAAAAAAAGGAATATAATTTCAATGCCAATAGATAATAGAGCTGTGTGGGAAAAAATCGATTTTTAATTTTTTTGGCATAATTTTCCAACGATAATTTTATAACCGTCACTTTTGGTTATAAGTGTCACTTTTAGGTTATATCCCCTGTTTTTTTTTTTTTTTTTTTTTTAATTAAAAATGAGGCTTTTTTCGAAGTCAGAGTTTTCTGAATTCCACGACTTAAAGAAAGCGAACAAAGCAATCCAGGATGCAGACCAGTCGTACTCGAAGCAGATATCACAAGCATTAGGCAAACCATTGGATGCGTGGGCAAAAACATTAGATCCTTCACTTAGACAGCAAATGGCGGAGATTTTCAAATGCTCACAGCAAATAGCTTCGACTATTTCAAGCAATTCTAAGTCAATAGACAGTGTTTACGCTAATCTTCAAGATTTGGTTGGTCTCAGAGCTGAATTCAACCCAATCAAAATCGCCAACCAGAAAATTGTGAAACAAGCAAAAGACACTGCAGCAAAAGCAGCAAAAGCTGAGAAAACATTGCTCGATTTACAAAAATCAAACGCAACACCACAGCAAATTGCAAGAGCTGAGGCTGAACATAGAACAGCACAAGATGCTGAACGATCTGCGAATAATATTGCTGAAAGTTCTTCAGCAGAATTCCAAAAGAAATTTAAAGACTATCAGCAAAGGTTTGTTTCTATATTAGCTGCATCGTACTGCGAAGCATCAACCATTCGTGCAAATACAGCTTCAACTCTCGCAGAAATTGGTGTTCAATTAGAAAACATTGCCAAAGAAATGAAACTGGAGCCAACAGATACAGCATTAGACTCTGGTCTTCTCGCAGAAATGCAGAGACTTGAACCACTGTTTAAAGCTGATCAATCAAAAGAGGAAGAATAATTATTTCATAGTTATTTGACCAATATTCATGAGAATTGATGCATATATTTATAGAAATTTTTATATTATTACCTCTTTTAGATAAAATAAATGTTGATTTTTATTTTGTTGATGCAGCGAACCAAAGCTTTTAAATATGAAATAACTATGTCAATAAGTAACAAATTCAACTGAGTTAACATCCATAAATGATGATTAAAATTAAAAATAACAATATTAATTGATTAAGCCAATTTAATCTAAATATCTGAATTCATTTGGTGATACTAATATCAAAAATAGCTATAATTTAGCATAAATTTAAAATTATTTTTTCAAGAAAAAATTAAGTTGTTTTGGCTTAATAACTGCAATAATCATGATCAATCCATGATGTAATAAATGATGATCAATGTAGTATGATATAATGCTTAAATAATTTTATCATGAAAAAAAATTGCAATTTTTACTTAATAACCGTCTGAATTGCATAAATTCCTCATGAAATGAATGGTTATCATCTTAATATATGATGAATTTGAATTTTTTATTTCATGAAAAAATTATTTTGGGCTATTTTGGCTAAATAATTGCATTAATCATACAAATTCCTCATGAAATAAATGGTTATCATAGTAAAATCTTGATCTCTTTGCGATAAAAGAAGTGAACTAAAACTAAGGTTATTTTTTGATTGTCTGCCGTTGCACAACAATTCTCTCAAATTTCTTAAATTATGGAAAAAACAAGTATTGGCTATTAATCAGCTGGTGGATGCTCGTGAACCATCTCCAAATGCCATTTCCGACATGATAATCAAAGAAAAATGAAGAATGAAGGAGTCATATTATGAAATATATTCATGATTAATGATTTGTCGGGCCAAAACTCATAACACATCAATTATTATTGATTATATGACGATAAATACAGTCAAATCATCATTATTTCATATCAAATTAAAAAATTTCTTCCATAGTCCTGAACCAAGTAATTTATAGCAATATCTCTTTGTATATAGCAAAAAATACATGATACAAATTGATACATTAAGTTTGCATAGATCATATCTAGCTACAATATTATAATCATCTTCGTAGAGATTGTTCAGATAGGAATAATCGAATAATATATCAAGCAATAAACTATCCATGTAAATTCCAATATAATACACGCTATTAAATTGCTCTAAAACGAAATTTAAAAACCGAATTTCAAATCGAAAAATTCGAGATAATGCTTAATCAGAATGAAAATCATCATAATTAAGAAGAATATATCAATAAATCTTGTCCGAAATTTTATTCTTCCCATAAACCACCAATCGATGGCTACGAAAATCAACGTTTGAAATGATCGATGAGCACCACAGATATTAGAAATATACGCAATATCCATATGTTTGATCATACAATTGTTGGTTGACGTTTTTCCCTTAAATTCAATCTTCCACCTTTGAAATTCGAACAACTTGGCATCATTGCAATATATAAGATGCAGGCAGTACAATTTTTAATTACAAAGTCAAAAATTACGAAAATAAAATTTGGTTGAAAATAATTGCACGAAAATCGAGAAGGTGATAACAAATCCAGTAAATACTCGCCATACAGAGCATAGGAATGCAAGAATACCCTATTTTACCTTAATTTATGTACAGTATAAATCGTTTTTTACGAAAAAGCTCTTTATTTTGTATTTTAGGAACAGTAAACATGTTGTACAGCATTCTTAATTCCATCCCTCAGAAAATGCATCCGCCTGGAAACTTTTTCTAAAATCATAGAATTGTCGTTCAGAATTTTCCCAGTTGAGTAATGTATATATCTTAATTATACAGAGCGCAGAAAATTGTCCAAAATTAGTAAAATTGTTAACTGTTTTTTACAAAAATTTTATACATTTGGTTTATGATATAATAATTATCATAAACTGAGTCGAATCATCTAAAAATTATGTTTTGTTTATCTACTTAACAACTTTAACGTGTTTTATCTAGATTTTTCTCGCAAAGATACTACATTAGTATATAAGCATTAATCAATGTAATTTAGAGGATATGTATAAAAATAACAATTGAAATTTCTATGTTTATTCAAAAATAAAACATTAAAAATGTGATTATCTATATTGATATAATAGATATTTAAGTTTTGAGCCTTTTCAAATGTATCAAATAAATTGAGATGGTCCCATAAAAATAATTTGAATGATTCTCAGAAACCCATGGATTTTATTAGAAATGGATTCTGAAAGCGTCCACCGATTTCTGTACTGGGACAAAAAACAAGTCACTGCAGTCATTATTCATAAAGAATGTCTAAGATTATCACACCAGAAATGCTTAAGCTTGTTGACAACAAGAAGAGAAGGTCCTTCTCAGTCCAGGAAGACTGCTTACTCTCACATTTAGTTTCCATTTATGGTATAAGAAGTTGGGATGTTATCTCATCTCATATTCCAGGAAGAACTGCTCGTCAATGCAAGGAGAGATGGTCACTTTACTTGTCACCATCAGTGAATAATGGTCCTTGGTCAAAGGAAGAAGATGATTTATTGTGCGCTTTGATCCAGAATTGTGGTAAGCACTGGGCATATTTCACAAGATTCTTCAATGGAAGATGCGACAATAACATTAAGAATAGATGGTATTCTGTTCTTTCTAAAAGACCAATGTCCCAAAATATTAAAAACGTTTACATTCCACAACAGGTTTCATCTCCTTGCCCACCAGCTCAGCCAATTTTTAAGCCAGAAATAGCTGCACCAATAGAAAAAGTATCCAATCATGAAGAAGTTTTTACAGTCCCTGAAACGCATACAATGAACTTCGATTGCAGTCCATTTACCATGGATAATTATTTTGATAGTGGATCTAGTGACTTTGCAGCAGACTATTCTAATGATTTTGTTCCATATGTCGAATACTAACTTTTGTTTGTAAACTTTGTTTGTTTTAATATCTATATGACAATCTTTTTACTATTTTAAACTGCTAACACTCATATTATTAAGTTTTGAAAATATTGAAAATAATAATTTAAGCGATAACATATTTTATCTTGAGGCATTTATTTTGTATACTTTTGTGCTACTATATTTTAGTAAATTAGAAGTAAATCTTGCAAATTCAAAAAACAATGCTAATAATCCAATCCCAGTTTTCCAAACGCCTAAACATATCATATAACAATCAATGGAATATATAAAATTGCAAAAGCTTAAACAATCAAAAAAGCTTTAATATATATAATATATATAAAATAACACAAATTCATATCGAAGTTTGCAATAAGTTTAACTGTTGTTGATTAATAAGGTTATGACGTTGAACTAAAATCAACGGTTTTACACATATAAGAATTTTTTTTGTCAAAAATGTTTTTGTTGTTTTCTTTTTGTTTATCAGTCACTGAAGAAGAACTTATTCGCGAAGTTAAGTCACTGCGCGCTGAGATTTCTCAGCTCCGCTCACTTCTTGACGAATCTACAAAAATTAATTTTCTTAGACCCTCTTATGGTAAAGTTTACGGAAAACCCGTTAGCTCTCGTCCTTCCAAGGTCTTAAATATAATAGAAGACCAAATTCCTGTTCTTTTCGATACTGAAGTGGAAGACGCTGAAGATTTTCAAGAAAATTATAAAACTCAATCAACGTTTAAAACCATTCCTTTCGGTCTGAAACATGCACTTCCATATACTCCCCAGCTCCCAGCTCCAATTCGTACATCTTTGTGGAATTTCTCAATTCAACATTCAGCTCCAGGGCGTCAGCCTCCAACAAAGAGCCCTATCCCAAATCGTACATTTTGGAAAAATTTCCCAATTGCGCATGCAGGTCCAGGACATGCACTTCCATTATTCCCAAGGATTTCTTTGCCAAAAATTTTTAAGTTCACAAACTTCCGTCGCCAAGACTTTGACGCTGGCCCAGGCCATGCACTTCCATTAATTCGTCCTATTGCCCCACCACCAAAGTCTGGGTCTGAAAACTCTGAAGGTCCAACCCATCCAGTTACAATACCTCCATTTCCATGGCCAAGAATAGGTACTGTGGAGCACACAGATGAGCATCGTGATCTAGATAGCCCAGAAAAGAATAAACCTCCTCAATTAAGAGATCAGACAGAACAGGTTTCATTGGAACCTCTATCCATACACGAAGCCACAGGTATCCTTACCAGTGTCTTACCTTTGGGTCATCTACCACCAATTATGAAGCCGACATTATCTATTCCGCCAACTGCTACACCAAAGACACAAAGCGTATGAAAAACCAGAGCTTAATTTATTAACCACATCTGCGAACAAAAAATCACCTTTCATCAATATCATTTAACTGCTTTTGAAAGAGATAAAATTGAAATATTCAAATATTTATTTCAACATAGAAGGATCAACACAAAACCGATCAAACATAGCTTACTATTTGAATCATGAACAGGATATCGAATTGTAAGTCAGATTTTTTTATTCATCATTGAATTAAATGTTTTCGATGTTATTATCAGTATGTATTTGTTGCAATTGTTGATATATTTTTAAACATGATGAACATATTGAAGAAAACAAATTTTCTATGAATATTTAAAATGAATTAGCAATAGTTATGAATGTTAGGAGACTCAGTTCTATTGATTCATATCTGGCTATTATTTATCTATAATCCTGTTGATTCGCACACCATTATTCCCCTGAGAAATTCTCTTTTTTTCGAATTTTTTTGAAAAATTTCCAATTTGTTTCGTTTTATTTTTTATCAAAATTTCTGAATGATTACAATTTTGTTGCTTTTACATCATTAACATAAGTACATGTTAATAATCTTATTACATTAGGACTAAATATTATTGAATCAAATTCAATATTTTTTACATTTTGATTTATTTTATGTAAATTTTATTGAAAATAAATGCAAAATGCTACGAAAGTGCTAAATATAAAATACAAAGTTTAAATGTCAAAAGTGACATACTTTTACATGTCAGATTCTGTCATGTAAAATCAAAAAAATGAGTGATGAAAATAAACGTTTTAGCTTCACAACTGAAGACATTTTAGCTCCTCCTAAACTCAGCGAGGATGAGTCTATCAATTTGATTCTCTCTTCTATGGAAATGAGCATCGAAAATGCGCAAGTTTGTTTTCCAACTCTCGATAAATATACAAGAAAGGATTTAGTAGATGTATTCAATGGATACTTAAACAATCCGCCAGAATTTAAAGAAAAATGCAAGAAATATCCGTTCAAACCAGCATTTACTGTAGAAGAAGACTTCTGGATTCTTACTTTCCTCAGGAATAGAAACAGCATCAAGTTTACAGAATTTGCTGAGAAATATGGCCATCATTTTCGTCCATGTTTAACATTCGATCAAATTAAAGAAAGAATCAACCAAATAAGCGCGATGAGCAAAGAACAGCATAATGAAATAGACGAAGCCATCATAAAATCAATGATTTTAGAGCAATCTTACGAAGATTCAGATGACAAAACTGGAGATCATTCTACAAATCTTCAATGCCGCTACGAGGGATGTCAGAGATTTAATGTGCAGCCACACGTCAACAAAGAAATCAAAAAACTCGAAGATAACATGTGTTTCTTATCAATGAGCGCATTTAAAGGCGAAGAGCTCGCTGTTTTACGTGGCTTAACTATGGCATATCCAATCCGTAGAGAAGCGGTATTAATTGGAAGAGCATCAAATTTATCAGAAGTTGACGTTGATCTTTCTTCAATTGATCGCACACATACTTGTATTCATATTTCTAGACAGCAGGCCATCCTATCTTTCCTCCAAGACTGCAATTTTTATATCGAAAATATTGGAAACAGAACTTTCAGAGTAAATGGCATTGAAATATCTACAGGAAAAATTTGCAGACTGCCTCCTTACGCAATTCTTGATTTCTGCGGAATTCTTTTGATGTTTATTCCAAATGAAAGATTTATAGAAACAGTTCGCCAGCATCTGAACTCTCAGGCAGAAGGACAAAAATAATATATATTAAAATGTGTTGTATATAAATAAAAACATTAAAATTTTAAATTTATTGTGACAAAAACTTTAAAGTTGTTATTGATAATATTTATATCATACCTATGTGTAATCTAATTGGTTTTAAATCTTTAAAAATGGTTTCAACTGATTTTCAATATGTTATCGATTCATAGAAAGGCTAATGATTCAATTTAATCATATATCTCGATAGAATAATATGCGAAAATATCAATCAACAAATTTCAAGTTTATTTGCAAAATTTGATTTAAATTTGAAATTATTGTTTAAGAATGCTTAAAATAGCCTCAAATAGAGATAAAATATGATTAACTAGATTCCAAATTTTAAAATAACAACTATATTTGGATTTCGATCGTGAATATTAGTAACTATGTGATTTTATCAAATTTCGTTAATATGATACATATAATCGAATGGAATGTAGCCCTATTATATAAGTTAGAATGCTAATTAACTAATTTTCATTGATTTGATCTTCAAAAATATGAATTTATCAAAATTCAAGGGCATAAATACATAGAATTGCTCTATTGGGACCGATTTAGCATGTTATTGAAGGAAGAATCGTATTCTATTAAGTTCTTTGTTGCTTTCGATGAATTTGTCACTTTTATTCTTCATTGATGACGAATCAAGCAGAATCATTTGAAGATTGGCAGAAAAATTACTCAGAGGAACAGAAGGAAGTTGCCGAGCTTAGATATGGAACACGAAAAATCCTTAAATCAGCCGCTAAACCGGATAATGGAAAAATCGGTCGTTGGATTCAACTGTTTTTCGCTGCATTGGCACTCAACAGTTGTGTGTCACAGATGATAGTTGGTGTTAAGTGGTTTGCGATATCCCCCGCCCTTGCAGTTATCATTTTAGGAAAAGAACTTTTCGGACTCTTCTTGGATCTTAAGCCAGGTATCGCAATCTTGTTAAAGAAGCCAGACTGCAACATCCACGAAGGTTTATTTGACCCATTCGAAAAGAAATACGGCGCATTTAATTTCCTTAAAATCCCAGAGAGCATTAAGTACTTAATCACATCTCTTTCTTACATCGCAGCATCTCTTAGTAATGCTAGAATGATTTTTGCGTCTGCAATTTGCTGCCGTTACAATGTTACGCCGTGCCTCTTAAATTCTGATATTTTGTGCCAGAAGCTCGGTAATATTGCCATCCTCGTCTTAGATCTTGTCAAAAAGACAAAGGATGAGAACCCAGATCTTAACATTTACTTATTCTTTGGATTATTCACGAATGTTGCTTTACTTTGCTTGTCATTATGGAACCAATCCAAGGTATTGCTCAACATCTACGACTGGATTTCCGATGTATCCGAAGGAAAACTTCTTCCAAATGAAATCAAGGCTGGAATGTCTTATTTGTACGCCGTAAACATGGGTCAGGCAGCAACTGAGAAGTTTATTCGCTCATCGCTCGGTGTTTCCGTTCGTCCTATTATCGATGAAGATGATAAGAAGAAATTAGAAGGAAAGAAGGCGGATGAACAAAAGAATGATGATGCGAAGAAGAATATTGATAAGAAGAAAGATGAAGGAAAGTTAAAGGGTGAATAAATTGCTTATTTTTTTTGTTCACTTTTTTCAGATTTTTTTCAGTGTGAAATAATTTTCTAGTCGTTAAAGTGGTAAATATGATGAATTTGGCATGAGTAGACTGTGATTTTTATTTTTAAAACAACTAAAACAGAAAATTATAAATATTGAATAAAAAAGAAAAATTTCCGACCAACCGGATTCGAACCAGTGACCCCGGGATTACCACATTTCTACAGTCCCATGCTCTTCCAACTGAGCTATGGTCGGTTTCATTTAAGTCAATTTATTTATATTTTTGCTTATAAGATATTATAACCATTTCTCAATTAAAGTTTTATCATTTAAACTACCTAACTCTTGCGATATATATTTACATGGCAATAGTTGTATAGTATGTTCATGATATTATTTTATTTTCAAAATATCATTTTAAGTTTTAGCCTTAATCTTCGATGATGATTATCACATAAAGCATCAATTGGTTGATGTTAAAACAAATTTCTCGAAAAGTGCATATTTTTGGGAGAATGAGACTTAGTTTATCTGCACTTCCTATTTCTATCCACAGATCAGCATATGATGTAAAATGACCATTTCTGTCCTTTCGTGGACCAGGAAATAACGGTTTGTATTCTTCAGATATAGTTCCTATAGCATAATACCACCATTCACCACTACTATCTCCATTAAGTAAATAAGAACCAGATAGTGCATCGTGTAAGCCACCAAAAAAATTAAAGTTTCCTCGTTGATAAGTTATGTTTAATCCTTTAGCAACAAGAAGACTATCAAATATCGATGATTCTTGGTGCCATGCAATCGATTCATTTAGATTTGGCCATTCAAGCAAAAAGGAGTAATATTTAGATCCTTCTTTGTTTGAGATCATGTATTTGTCATCGATATTGTATAATATGGAATACTTATCTGGGTGGAAACTCTTCCTGGCTTCACTCCTGTCTTTGAAATAAACGCTGTTGGTTGAGTTGTGGTGGAAGACTCTCAGCCATAGAGAGTCGTTGTATATCGTGTAGTGGTACCCGCCAAGATTAACAACATGTTCGTGGAATGTTGTTAAAATCTAAACAACAGAGAAAAAACAAAAAAATCGTGATTTAAGAATGAAATGTGACATATTTGAGAACCTCATAGAAAAAATTTGTGAAGATCCAACAACTTTCACGAAACACATATAGCCACGAATTACATCAACACGCATTCACCAGCTTCTCAGCAGATGCAGCAACTAGATAATATTAGAATGCAGTTGTGAAAAACATAAATCATCCTTATTTGACAAGCAAAACAAATCTGTGTCTCATTAAATGCAAAAAGTAAGTAATGATTAATAATATTCTAGAAACTAGAAAAATAATCAACTGTTAATGAACAGAATTCTTTGATTCCTTGACAATTTGCTTTGCTGTTCTCTTGATCTTCTTCAAAAGAGCTTTGCACGCATCAGAATATTTAAACTCATCGTCTTCAGCTGGTTCTTCAAGTGCTTCGATAATACCGCACTCAATTAGACTGAACACACAGTCAGGGAAAGCATTTATGCAGTGCTCCATGGCTGTAATAATTGCACGCGTCAATCTCTTATCTCTTATTTCGATGAACGAAATGATTCTTTCTATTCCACCGTTTTCAAGAGCGATGTTATATATCCTAGCGTCATGCAAAGTGCAGAAAAGCTCACAAAAGAACGAGGTGGCTTCCTTCTGGTTCGAAAAACTGCCTTCTGTTAACATTCTAACTAATATAGAGAGGAACTCGTCGTTCAAAACTTGTTCGAGACATGAATTGTCAAAAATAATAAATCTATTCAAAACTTGAATTAATGTTATGCTCATTTTCTCATCATCAATGCGCAGTAGGTTGAGTAGAATCAACACATAGCCTTCTGATATCATTTGCTGGATTGGATGAGGGAAATTTGGTTCTTCATCTTCACCGAACTGAAAAACGGACAAAATTTCGATAATGGAAAGGCATCCATATGTTAGGTATTGATTTCCTTCAGCAATCATGTTTTTCATGATTTCTAAAATATTATTTTGCAAAATATGCAAAAGAAGATCTCTTCTTTCGATAGCACTGCATATACCGCTAAATACTTTGATTGTTGACCGTAAATATTGATTAAGTCTCAAAATATTGAATGCAATTTTAAAAAGTAATGGAGCATCTTCTTCATGAACAAAATTGATGCAGTGCCTAAATACAAAGGCGCAAATAGATACAATTGGCTCCGAATTTCCAGCAGATGTCAATGAATTAAGAAATTGAAAGAATCCTGATGCGATAAAACTAGAAATAAAGTTAGCAGATGATGCTGCGACTGTTGCAAGAGCAATTAGAGGATAGTTAGCTTTGTCAAAATGTTCTTGTATGTAAATTAAAGTTTTTGCAATAAAATTATCGAGATCTTGTGATTCTGTTGAAAAATATTTTCGAGTAGTAGTTAAATAGAAGATTTTCAAGACTTCTTCAAAGAATTGATCATTAGTTGCGTTTGAAATATAATTCATCAAAAAATCATGAAGATTTATGCTTTGAAAATACTCGTAATCGATGGTTTGTAGTGATGAAATGAGATTACATAACTCAAATATGCCAGAATCTAAAGAATTATATAATTGATATATTAATTCCTTAATTCTAGCGATCTTTAGTTGATCATCGTCCATTTTATTAGTGTCCTCAATCAAATCCAGCTGGTTTTGCCTTGATTTTTCGCTATTTAATTCTGATGGTCCATCGATATAATCCTTATCAATCATTAATGAACTCACAAGATGTTTACAGCTATTTCCAATAAACTAAATATTAGTAAGAAAAAAAATATTTTAGTGGTTGTTGAGTTCCTTAGCAACGAGGGCATCACGCTGAGCCTTAAGCTGCTGGTACTTGAAGCGCTGGAAGTCATTCATCTGAGCCTTGTTCTTGCGAGCAACAACCTGCTTGCCCCATGCGGATTCGTAGAATTTCTTGACGGCATCCTTAGCAGCTTCCTTAGCAGCTTGTGGAGCAGCAGCACGCTCGATTTTAGCGACGTAGTCTGTAAGCTTGATGCGGAGGATTGGGATGGTCTGGCGTGGAGCATCGGATTCGAGGACATCGATAAGAACGCGCTTGTCATCAACGATGTCGACGATGACGCAAAGCTTGTCGACGAGTTCGCCGTAGTTAATAAGAGCGACACGGCCGATTTCAACGAACTGCTTGAAAGGCATTCGGGAAAAGGTCGACCAAACGGTTTTGACGGTTGCTCATTACCATATTTTTCTGGTTTTAAATATATGGCATAGATATAGATTTTATAACAATATTTGCCAATAAATGCTCGGTCAATACTGTGTTTTTAGTGTAGATATCGAAATTTGCATTTTTAATTAGTTGTTTTTGAAAGATATTGATACCATAGTTATTTAATAGTTTAGAAAATCTATAATTTTATAGGTCAGCAGGTATTGAACATTAATCATTTGGATGTTTTATAAATATCATAAAATATAGATTGACATTCATTATATAAATCACTTATAACACATACAACAATATTTGCCTACAAATACTCGGCAAATATTTAATTTTATACGTAGATATCGAAATTTGTATTTTAATAGAGTTGTTTTTGAAAGATATTATACCATAGTTACATAATAGTTTAGGTTCAATAATTTTTGATATCAACAGATGTCGAGCATTAATCGATTGGAATTTTGATAAATGTTCAAAAAGTAATTATTCATATTTACTATATGAAACCCTTATAGTATATATAACAACATTTTCCTATATTTGATCGGCAAATATTGAGATAATTATAGAGTAATATCAATTTGAATATATTTCTAATGCTTAATCTAGTTGATGATGCAACAGTTGCATAATAATGCATTTTAGCTCTAATATATTATGTTAGCAGTTATAAAACATCAACCTATTTGATTTTGAACAAAGGTCAAATTATCAATATTAATATCATATATTTTGGGAGTATATTCATTTTATTTGTGAATAAAAATATAGATTTTTATTAAATTACTCCTTTTCCATTTCGATGAATAAAAAATTTATTGAATTATTTAACTTTTCAATAACAAATTTACTAAGGCTATACTATATTAATCTACGTTTTTGTAAGTTATTTTCTGGAAATATTTTACCATATTGAATTTGCTTGTATGATTAAAAGTAATGCAAATTATTATTCTATATGTAATAATGATTTAAGAAAATAAAGAACCTAGGTTAAAATGTTATATTTTTGAAAAATATGTCAAAATAGAAAATTAATTGGTCTGGAGTCAAATTTTCGATTGCCATCTGCTAGTATAATATTACGTAATATGTAAATGTTTGATCATTGCTTTTTGAATTTTGAATATGATTTTTTCGGGCAAATATGTATTTGATAATGACTAATATGTCCCTGATGATGTTGTATCGTCAATGACCCTATAGATATTGAACAACACAGAGCGTTTATTATATTATAAATTTTGAAAGATAAAATTTGATTGATACTATAGTACATGCTTGGAAAATGCAATATGTGAATATTTAAATGATTTATCCATCAATGCAAAGTTTGTGTGGCGAGTTTTCACATGATGAATACACTTCAGAATTAATACATTGTGATTAAACTTGAAAGTTAAGAGATTACATTCAAAAATTCTGTATCGATATGTGCGTCAACCTTGGATCAATAAGTTATTCATGACTTTATTTCAAGTCAATCACATTCACAGTTTCTTAACCATTAAGAATGATTGGAATAGGATAGAAATATTAATATCTTGTACATATCTGATTTCAGAAGAAAATAATCACTAAACAAATATAAAACATAAAAAATCAGAAAGAATCAAAAAATATATTCATGAATTTGATGAAAGAACATTCAAATTACCTTTATTAGCATCTGAGGATTTCATATAATGAATATTGCCAAGTTTCACAGTTTCGAAGTTGAAATTATTCTTGGGAATTTGCGAATATTTAAAGGCAACAATGTAAAAATCTTATTGGTGATAATAACATCATAAAATTTATTATATTTAAATTTCAAAGGAAAATGATTAGACTAAATAATATCTAATCGAATAGTAAAAGCATATAAAGAGTAATTTTTTTTGAAAGTCACGTTAACAAAAGTGAATTTTGTTTTGTATACGTTCAGAAAAAAATTCGATTCATATTACTCATAAAATATGATATGTAAACCACATATAGCATTATTTAATTTGAGTTGATTTTAATAACCTTTTCAATTTTTCACTATTTAAACGTCCTCAACTCAATTTTTGTAGATTGATATATAAAAGCGACGGTTAAATTTTGATACCAATTTAAAAATTGCGTTACTATTGGATACGCTTCGCTATAGCATATTTTCAATATTTTAAAAATTGAAAAAATAATCGAAAATAACGAAATGCAAGCATATCGTAATATAATCCAAATGAATTTTTTCGCCGCATAATTCAAATCAATTTAAAATCCAATTAATTCTCTCAATCCTCTTAAAAGTTCGATATGTTCATCGATATAAATTTATGATCTTCTAGGCATGTTGCGTTTTTTCAATAAAAATAATATTCTTAAAAAATTCTGTCCATCAGAAAAAGAAAAAGTTTGTTTTTCAAGACTTGACAAGCTGCAGCACATTCACAAATTCTTAATCCGCATCTCTACAACATCTATATAAGTATTATATCAAACATATAAGTGATTTCCCCATATTTAAATTTATCATATTCTGATCTTTCCCTCAAATTTAATTTTAATTACACTAATCAAATCGATTACATCACCATATCAGTTATCATAAATAATTGATCAAATTCGACCATATTATTAATTTATCAATATTCATTCGATACTAGCTAAACAATACATGTCCATAAGTTCATTATAATTATATATATTGTTATATGATCACAATTTTATTGAATATCGATTTTCTTATACATATTTCACGATTTCATTTAATTTATAAAATTATATCCTCAGATAAGCATAATCTCTTTTTATATCTAATTGCAATACATATTTTGGTTAATCCAAAACTTCATTAAGTTTTTTTTCAAAATTTTTTTTCTTAATTCATGAAAAAATTGCCGAAATCTTTGAATGAATAAAGTTTTCTTTTATATCAAGAAGAGTATAATGCATGTATCAACTGTTGAGTCCAAATCAATAAATTTTTTTTTCAACGAAAAAAATATTGTCAAACACATAAAAAGATAGATTTTGATTAGAAAAAAATTGAGAGAATTTTGAGAACCAATTTTTTTCATTTAAAATATTTTTTGTGTGGGATAAATAAAATGAGTGAGCCTCGGGGCCCTTATTTCCTTATTGCAAATAACAGCCAGCAGTCTAGTTCCTTGTATCCGATACCCACACCACAGAGAATTCAATTCATACAGCCGATGAATTTATATCATCCACACATTTATTCAACGCCTCCACCAGACTATGCTCAATTTATCCCTAGTAAAATCTATCCGTCATCGAATATTCCATCGTTTCCAGTTCAATTTAAAAATCCTATACAACCTATACCATTAAGGGCGCAAACATATGAGAATGCGCCACCATCTCAAAATGGCGCTGATTCCAGCACAATTATCAACCCTTCTCAAATTGGATTAATACCACATGATTTTTGGCGAAAATTTACCTCCTGCACATTCCAGCAGCTTGTTGAGACATACTTCCACAAGAGGAATTCGTCACCATACAGATTCACATTTAAACTCTATAATGCACTGGTTTTAACTGAAAAATATCCAAGCTTATTGCCATTAATAGGTGTCACATGGCAAACAAACAAAGTAATAAAGATATTCAAGACTCCTTTCTCGCGATTGATAGGCACAAGAGTTGCCGATAACTCATTGTTCCACAAGCAAGGCAATTTCCCTACTCATGGCTTCCAGGAGCTTACATCTGAAGAGGCCATGGCCAAAAACATTGACATTCGACAAATTGATTTCGATGAAGTAAGATTGTTAATACATTTGGATGATAAGTTCTACAGACATTGCGGCGAAAAGGTTATCAATTCTTGCATATGGATGAGGAACTATAATCCAATATGACAAATATTTGTTATTTTTGTTTATTTATAAAGTGTGTATGAATTTTATCATTATCACAGCATCTTCACTATTTTCACAACAGCAAATTTAAATGTCAGTGGATAAAATCTGTTGTATTATCGTTTCAAATGATATCACATTCATGAAATCCATTATAACACTTTAGAATCTACTTAGAGCATTGAAAACTTTCTGTTTACAACATTAAAACAATGAGACAAGCATTTATTGTTTCAAGTCTCATTGTGGAATTGATTGACGAAATCGTTATAGTATTACTATAGTTATAAATTAGAAGCAATTTCTATGTATTGCCAACTTCAAAACTGTAAAATTAATATATCCAAAAATTTCAAATGGTATTCTAAGCATTTCAATATTAGATTTCAAATATTGAAGAATTACTTTTGCTGTAGAATCTAATAATGTTCATTGTTTATAAATTTATAAATTGAAAATGATAAATTTATAAAAAAATATGAATGAGTATAGTATGTATCGTTTAATTAACATTAGTAAGTCATAAATATATTATGACTCCTACTGATCAAATATAAAAAACATTTCGAGAAAATTACAGTTCTTTCTTGTCAAGTGAATATTCATCAATTGGTTTCCAATCGAGTTGTTCTTTGTTAACAACCTTTGTTATTCCTTTTTCAAGTTTTTCCAAAGAGTTGAATTTAATTGCTGTTTTATTTCTTGGATTAAACATCCACATTGACTTTGGCCTGATAAACTCATAAGGCCAGTCATCAAAGCCGTAAAACCAGTTAAGCTTTGCATTTGTGAAATTCGCATTGATTTTCTCAAGTTTTTGATCCAAGAACTCTGTAGCATGTACAACACAGAATGCGCGTTGATTTAAGCAATATTTTTCAAATTCATCTGAAAAGTAAAATCTTGAAGATGGAGCCTCAACTTTTGGTGGAGAGTAAAGTCTCGCGTTGAAATCGCTAATAGCTTGCTTAAGAGCCTTGAGATTCGTTTTTCCGTGATATTGATAAATATCTGTTGCATTTACGAAAATAATCGATGGAACACTTGTTACGTCGAAGTAGTCCATCAGTGTTTCATTGCACGTGTATCCGATCTTTATTGATGATTTTTTAAACATTCCACACAAAGCATTCCAAAATGGAGGAATTGTTTCGTTTTCTCCGAAGAGAATTGCGTATTTATTCATTCCACGAGGATTCTTCCATGACGTTGTGACGTTTAATGTTTCGTTTGGGATATAATTTAATAATTTTACTGACATTTTGTCTGCTTTTTTGTTTCCAATGTATTCTGTCTGTCCTCTGCTGTGGTATATCATGATTTTTGGAACAGAATCTGCATAAATTCCGAGATCTTCGCAAAGTTGAACGTTTTTCTTGATATCAACAGCACCAAAGTGAATAGAATCGAGTGATGAATAAGAAACTTTAACGAATTCTTGATAATCAGCATTCGATTGTTTGTTTGATTCATCGTACCAGAAAACTACCCACGTTTGATCCTTTGTTCTGTTTAATACCATTTTCCTGAACATTCTGTAGTTCAATTGCTCGATTTTACTCGACTGAGCAACAGAATTCGCTAAAGAAAAAAACGCAAACATTTTTTTGAAAAGTGACAATTTCGATAAGTCTTTTAAAGTCTACTGAATGCACACTTCATAGCAACATGTTTATAAACTATATCTGCCACCGCTAAACATTGAATACGCAAACTCATTGGATGCAAAAACTTTCAACAAAAGATGAAACACTCTATCGCTTGAAATGAGAATAACTTTTTGATGAGAATAAAGCTTTAACTATGGCTTCAGAAAAATTACATCAGTATATTGTCCAATGACTACTTAGAGTTGATGTTACCGCATATAACAAATACGACAAAACAGCATTGCTTATGGCTTCATAAAAATGTCAACATGAGGCTCTTATCTATTCTTTCTAGTTAGAGATATCAATGCACAAAACAAATACAATAAAACATTTTCTACGCAAGAATAAACAGAAGTTGTTATTATGGACATTATATATATACATTGTTTGATAGAAAATGGTAAAGTTCATTGAAACAACAGTTTATTATTGTATATAAAAAAGATAGCTAATGATTGAATAAACATTAGGCAGATTCAGGGAACTCAGTGATTTTCTCTCTAAACCACTTAGAGACAGAGTTTGCGAGTGTTGCCCAGTACTGGAGGCTCGGTGATATAGGGAACACGCCCAGCTCGTCAGATAGAATGGTGTGCTCTAGATAAGCAGCGATGGAGCAAATTCTGGGTGGATTTACGAGAATGAACAAGAAGATTGAGGCAGGGACTAAAATATCGGCACCAATTTCCTTGAATCCGTAGAAAGACAGCAGATACTGCAAAGCGTTGAGAGACTTGTCAATCCAGTACATTATGTTCAAAGAGATGTCTTCGTCCGCAGCCCTGCTGAGGCAGTCAGCGCTCAGACCTAATAACGATGGATTTTCCTGGAACTTTTCGAGCCAAGACTGAGAATTCATCTGGATGAGCTTCTCTTTGTGCTCCTTGATTACATTTGAAATGCGCCCGTCTAATATTGCTGTATCTGGATGAGAATCAACGAAAGAAGACAAACTGACTACTTTTGTTAATCTCGTGTAAAGAAGTGGCAAAAATCTCTCTTGAGATATAACAAGTTTGTTTGCATCTACGTGTGCTTTGAATTTGTTAATTAAATCCGTAAAAGTCTGCAAGAAAAATTGCGGATTAAGATTTAACGTTTGTTTGTCTGCTTCTTCGAAAGGATGGACAGTATTGTCCCAGTCTGAGAGAATTAGGTTGTCCTTCTTCTGATATAAGAACTCTGTCGCTTGAGAACACTGTGTAAACAAGATTTTGAACGAATCTTTTGTAATTTTACCGGAAAGTGTCGCTTGACGATGGGACATACGCTCGTCATACTTGCCGCGAAGCAGCTGGATATAATATGGAATGTCATTCGGCGAATTTTTAACTCTCATCATTTGTCGAAGCTCATCGAACTGTAATTCGCATTGCAAACGTGCCGGACCTGTTTGCAAGGCTACAGCATATTCTAATGTCTCGATAAATCCACCGCGCGGCTTTGTAAAGTCTAATCTTATAACAAGTGAACGAATTAATGATTCAAATGGATCGCTCTGGTCTTCCATCTCATTCCTTTCATCTCCTGCATCTTCTGAGAAGTTTCTTTCACGTTTATATGGAATTTGAAAAACATCGTCTGTTTTTGGAATTTCTGTATCGCGGTTGAGTATCTCTACGAGAAGCTTGCAATCTTCTTTAAATAAATAAATGAGTTGTTCGTTCTTTGATAAAACCGAATACAAATTTTGCTCATTTGGCTGAATTCTAATGTAATTTTTAGCTGTAACGACTGATTCTATGAAGTTTTCGATGATTTCGCCGCATTCATCAATCTGCGGCAACATGTATTCGAATGTTTTTGATTCTATGCATGGAACAAGCCCGTATAATGATGGATTAATCAAAACCGGCTTTAATATTGATTCAACGAAATATTGTTTCCTGTTTTCTCTGTTAAGAAGCATTCGTAGTGATTTTGGGAATAAAAATGATCTCTTAGAAAAGAGTTCAATGAGTTCACTCAATGGTTTCTGATCCTGTAGGACTGACTCAGCGTCAATTCGAACAGAATCCAAGAAAACGTAGAAAGATTGGTGAACTAAAAGAACTTTCGTTAATAGAGGATGAAATTCGGGATCAAAGGCATTGAAAAAGTCAATATAGCACTCAACCTCTTGTTCACTCCAAAAGCAAGAGAAAAGAGCCGGAATTAATGAAAAAAGAATATAATTTTCGGATTCTGGGTGTTCTTTTAAGTATTTCGATACTTCTTTGGCATTATTTTCGAGATTGTTTGTGTCTTTTATTGTTGAAATAGAGTTTTGATAAGCGCGTTGCTGAGTTGCTGTGAAACCCGACGGAAAGTTCTTTGTTAGTGTAATTAAATCCGGAACTGATATCATTGAACCTGTTTTCATCTGTTCAATGATAGATAAGTGAAGAGAATAAACTTTTCGGGTAAGAAATATCAATTTTTTTATAGAATCATATGAATCTTTTTGAAAAAGTTTGATTTTCTGAAGCTCGATGTCAAAGAAAGCTTGTTCTCTGTGAAGAAGCTGCCTCAAAGCTAAAAGATCCTCAGTTATTGTCGACATAATTATTTTGTCACTTTTTAACAAAAAATTGCAACAAAAATCATTTTAAACACCATTTCTAGCATCTTTATAACTTAAATAATCAATTTTCCTCATCAAAACTGCATTTTGATCATTAATTCATCGAAATTTAACAACTTTTATATTTTTAATTGTATAATTAACATATGTATTTATAGTATATTTTAAATAATTTATTCTTTTCCTCCAACTCTTTAATAATTAATTTGTTGAATTTAATATTTTGTTTTTTACTTAATTTTCTTCGCAAATCATGAAAATATCTTCATTCTAAGCATTTCTATGAGTTGTTTCGGATTGAATTAAAATTATATTTTGAAGTTTGATGATATTGTTTGTTTCATTGGAAGCAAATGATCATTGAGTTAACATATATTTAAACAAATAGACAAAATGATTTAAATTGTAATATATCAAAAATAAAACACAGTAAGACAAAAATTAAGCGCAGCATCCGCGATTTTCTTTCTTAATATCAGCAGTGAAGCCATCAGGAGTCAATGTTCCGTCTGCATTTGCGAAAAGCATGAATAAACCTTCAACGGCTTCACCAGTTTTTGCTGATGTTTCGAGGAAGGCTGCTGCTTCTATCGATTGCATGTAGAGTTTTCCTTCTTCGTATTTCACTACTCTTCTTGCTTCGAGATCGACTTTATTGCCAACAATGAAAATCGGCGTGCCTGGTGGGGCGTTTGCTTGAGAAAATTGATACCAGAACTTTAAATTTGTAAAACTATCGCGATTCGTAATATCATAAATAATGGCTATAGCAGATGCGCTTCTGAAAAACGAAGGGATGACGGAATGATATCTTTCTGATCCCGCAGTATCCCATATTTCAACATTTATTTGTTCATCGTGGACGGTCACTGTTTTTGAGAAAAAAGCGCCAGCGATTGTCGAAGTGAGGTTTTCCTGGAACGGCTGGTTCTGAAAGCACCTGAGAAGGGCGGATTTGCCGACAGTTGCTTCACCACACAAAACTCCGCGGACTCTTTTCATTGTATAAAAAAGTGACACCGTCGAAGTTATCTTAGACTACTGATGGCATATAATAATATTTATATACCGAATTTTACAATTTTGAAATGTAGACTATTCAAAATTGATATATCTGACACGTAATCATTTCAAAATTAATATTTTTGTCATGTAATTTAAAATCATTTTTAATTTTTATCATAAAACAATCTAAAACAAGCTTTGAGAATCAAACATTTTACTCTATAATCCATTTATGTACATATGACTAATTGATAATGGATGTATTTGGGGTTTCTTTATTAAATCCAATATATATCTTCGTCGCAGTTTGCTTTATATAATCCTTTGGCTACCTCTGTTAGTGGCAGTTCAGTGCTGTTGTATTCTTCTATGTATTTATCCATGAAGTTGCAAAAAGCAGGGCTTCGCCAATAGATTCCAGATGTAATAGAATCTATTATACATATTAACAGTGGTGAGTATCTTTCGAAATTACTATAAACAGCACGTATCATACTATCACATTCTTCACCATTATCTCTGCAATTGATATAGAAAATAACTGCAAGCATTTTCGCTACTTCTGGTAGAGTCTGATGTGTAACTGCTAATGTTTCATAAAACTGTGGCATTGGATAGTAAAAAGAATTATATTTCACTGATTGATGATGTCCTGAAGAGTAATAAGTAGTCAAACTTGGTTCAGAATTTGTATCTACAAGATAATACTTGGTGAAACATGTGTTTGTTTTGTTCATTTGTTCACTGATAATTGTGGCTTGTGTAGAAATGCCTGGCATTCTAGAATAATTCTCCATGACAGAGAAAAAGTGCTCGTATGGTGTAGTAATGATTAAGAATAAATGAATTAATTCTTTAATGATAACAATATTTTCTTGAAACTCCGGATTATATGCAAGAGAGAGTACAACTTCCGGTATATTGCTAGCAATCTCTTCTAATTTACGTACATCGAATACATTTTTCGAAATCTTTTCTGTTTTAAGCCATCTTCGAAGTCTTACGGCTTCTGCATATAAATCTGACTTGAAATCACCTGTTTCTGTAAGTTCAATTAAAGTATCAAGACATTTATCGACAATTGGGAAAGAATATTGATAGCCTCTCTCAGCTGTTTGACCAATCAGCTTTTTCATGGCAACAACCGATCCTATGATCAATATCAGATTGACCAAATATGAAAGAGTCCTGTTAAATAGCATATTTTCCTCCATCAATCAGTCCAATCTGAACAAAAATGAAAAATAATGATTGAAAATATTATCTTTTATCAATACAATAAATCAAACAGCAATAATATAAATAAAATGGTCTAAATGAAGAAATAAAATTATTTCGACATTGTTAGTTTGCGTTTTGTAACAACTGACTTTGTATCTATGTTTTCTATATCTGGCTGTGGTGTTTTCTGTGTCATTTTGAGGTTGTTTAACATTGCGAACAATTTATGGCCATGAGTGCCTTTAAGAATAGCCTTATGTTCAGGCTGACGTTCTTTAGTTTGCTGATGTGGGTTTTCTGTTTCATTTTGTTTTGTAGTTTCATTATTTTTAGCTGATTCTACAGGTTTTCTTACTGAAATAACGAATTTCTTATTGCAAATATCTTTGTATGGATTTGGTTTATCAATTGGCTCCTGTGGAATGTCACAAAACAATACTGTTGATGAAGAGACTTCCATAAAACAAATAATGATTTAGAAAATTTTGTCTTGTAAAAATATTTTAATTAATTTTGACATGTAAAATCTGATTTTTGACATATAATCCAAGTATTCTATTTTAGCTGATATATTGTAGCTACTAGGATTCTTATAATAAGCCGAGCAATCATAATATAATATTCGATTGGCTCTTCGATGATTACTTTTCAAGATCCAGGATTTAAGATTTCTCGGTAATGAAAACATTGATTTTTCCAGCTATTTGTAAAACGAATATCATTAAAAACTTGATAAATATATGAATAACATCATGTATTATATATTTATTGATTTCGATCATAAACCTTTCTATAATTTAATTGAGAAAAAATTATATTTTATATGATGAAATTTACGAAGATTTTATACAATGATAGAGAATGATCAAAAATTAGATTGCAGTTATTCATCTAAGGATATATTAACAACACGATATTAAGCAGTATTTGGTTAGTTATCTTTTGTAATCGCCCCTATATTTTGATCCAAAATATGTTGAATAAAAATTTTATATCTTTATATTACATTGTTGCAGAATATATGTAAATAGTAGTAAGATTTAATAATAATAACATGTTTAGTATTATATAATATACTGATTTGATAGTATTTTAAAGCTTTGGAACGATGCTAATTGATGTTCCATTTTTGATTGTAATTTCGCTGAGTGGTGTGTTATCAGAAAGAACCTTTCCGTTGTATACGATGTTGATATCTGAAGCTAAATATCCAGATTCTTCCTGAACAGCGTGCTTGACAGCACCAACACGCATGTTGCCATCAGCGTGGACTGGGATACTCTTGCCGTTAAGTGTGCGAGCGTAAACAATGTGCATTGCCTAAAAATGAACTGACTAATTAAAGGTTTGAACAAAAATTTTCGAAGAAAAAAATTTTCGTTACATTCTCTCAAAAACTAAATTTTAAAAATTATTGCTAATACATCACTATACGCATTGATTTTTAATTTTCCATGAATTGAATTATTGTAAAATCTCATTCAATATTTTAAATGTGGTAAATCGAGTTTTGATAATACCTATAGAATAGATTATTAGACAATTTTCACGCGACCTAAATATACTACCATTAGCTCTATGAGGCCTTAACTTGCTACTTCGTCTTGGAGAATTCTCAATTTGCCTAAAAAATCCGGCAAACACGGAGTGACATACTTTTATAAAAAAATCTGACTATGTAAAGTGTAAAATTTATCACAAATCGATGAATTTGTCGTGTAAAGCGGACTTTTTCTGATGCTTACATTAGCAAAAATATTCTTCGTAACATTACCAACTATTTTGTATTATCATATCAATCGCCACCTAAAACAGACAATTATACATTAGTTAAAAGTGCATTTTTCTATTGTAAAAATCTTAGAAAAGTAGATTTTAATCCTAATTTAATATATCGATTTTTTGAAAAATTAGAAATATCATCTATATCTTCGCATTTCCGTATATTTTTCAGGAGAAGATTATGGTTGCCTGATTTAGAATTATTGTAAAAGATTTTTTAAAAATTGAAAAAATAAGAGATATCATCTATATCATTGCGTTTTCGTATATTTTTTCAGGAGAAGATGATGTTTGCATGGTTTAAAACTGCTATAAGCAAATTTTCAAAAATTGAAAAAATAAGGTAATTCACTTTTTTTAATATTTAATGCTGATTCATGGCAACTTTAAGTTTATTATGTGTGCGTTGTATGGATGCTATTAACTATGGTTAGAAGTGTTGATAAAGTGATATCAGATTTAAAAAACTTGAAAATAAAGGTATTATAGATGAAAACAACGTGATTATGCATATAAAACCATACAACTATCTGAATTTCTTATAATGATCATAAGGAAATCGATTATCAAAATTAAAAAATGCGGATAGAGATGAAACAGCTAATTGTATAGTTTACAATTTAATGTTAAGAAAGTGAAACAATGATAAATCAAATATTTGCTAAAAGTAGAGTTGTTTTAAATAATAAATAATTCCAAAAAGTGACAAAACGATAAAATTGAGAATGATAAGACGATAAAAACGATAATTGTGGTTTAGAAAATTAAAATGTTTTTTAACGCGTTGTTTGTGTTATGCTCGAGGCAATTATTGTCTGTGAGGACTGACTTTCCATGTGTAGCACCCATTCCTGACAATAAGCGTCAGTTGCAGGGTACTGAGCCTTTACCTAATTTCACTCTTCGCCAAATTATCGTGTTAACACGCCATGGAGCACGTAGTCCGATTGCATCTTACAATAAGACAGAGTCAGATGACTGGTATTGCGATGATGAAGACAAGAACGCTTGGGCAGCAAGATTCCAGGCACAAGGAGGACCAATTCCACGCCGCCAACACATGAAAATGGATAGCACAACACTCAAGTTCAAGCCTTCATGCCCACCAGGTGGTCTTACCACTGAAGGTATGCAACAACATTATGAACTGGGCCAATTCTTAAGGAGAGTCTATGTAGATAACCTCAAATTCTTACCTGAAACATACGATCCACGATACATTTACGTCAGATCTTCTGAAGTTGACAGATGCATTCGTTCTGCTATGTCTTTGATGTCAGGACTCTATCCAGCAGTCACACCAAACGACGAAATGACAATAGAAACAGGCCATCACGCTCTAGAAATGCTTCACCCAACAACATCATATTGCGGCGAATTGAAGCAAGCTTGGAACGAATGGGTTAAGACAGATGATTACATTAAAGAGAAGAACAGAATTCTACCATATTTACAGCCAATTGCCGACTCTGTTAACTTAAATATATCTGCAGTCGAAGCAAACTGGATGTACATTGGTGACTGGATGGCAACAGTTGCCTGCACACACCATGCATTCAATGATCTTGTTAATCAGACAGTTCTCGATGCTGGTATGGATGCAGTTGAATTTTACTCTCACGGCTTCTTCTCCTACAAGCGTGGCATTGCCGGATCAGTCATCATGCGTGAAATCATGCGTATCATCGATAACCACATCGCTGGCAAGAATAATTACAAATTTGCTTTGCTCAGCGCTCACGATGTTTCTATTGTTGCTGCTTTGAAGCTTCTCGGCTACAACAACTCACACTGGTCTCCATTCAGATCATATTTCATCACACAGCTTTGGGAAGATCAAAATGAACAATTATACTTAAGATTCGTTTACAACAATGAGCCACTTGAGGTAGACTTCATGTATAATAAGACTTTGTTCCCACTTTCAAGATTCAGACCAAGAGTTGCTGATTATCTCAATCACTGCCATGAATTCCCATAAATCGCTCTACTTTCGGCTTGTTTATGGATCAATATACGTTATCTACCTTTAAATATTAGTTTCTTTTATTGTTTCAAAATTACAATTTTCTAATTTTGATTTCATTTCAACTTCATTTTAAAAAATAACTTTCTTTTCAACTTTTATGCAAAATACTATAAACTTTATAACATATATATTAAAAAAAAGGATAGAAAAATTATTATTGTGGAACAAATGTCCATAGAGACAATGTTCTGTCTTCTCTTATAACAATAACGCTATTACCATTCCAAATGTTGACTGAAATCGGCTTAGCTTTTTCTTCGAATTTAAATTGTTGTTTCGTCTTCAAAGAGGACTCACTGAGCATCAAAAGTGATGTATTCGTGAGTATAAAGAAGTAATTGTTCTGAACACCTTCCGGAAATGAAGTTACTGAAATATCAATAATTTCATCATCAAGTTCTCGCATTTTTTGGATTTGCCCGTTGACTCTGAACACAGTCAAAATAGTTTTGTCGTTCACCTTCTGGACAACCAAAAATGTGCCAGTTGTCGGGCAAACTTTAATCCAATGTATCGGGGCAATTTCTTGGCATTCTATGACTCTTAAAAATCTGTGAGAATCTGAAGTAAATGACGAGATTTTTCCGTCAACGTGACCAGCAAGAATCAGTTTAGCGTGTGATGATATAGAAACAGTCGAAACTTTCTCTAAATGTCCTCTCAATGACGCTTTATGTTTCATGCCGATTTCCGTTGCCTTCCAATGATTTATTATAGGAATCTTGTGGCCAGTAACGATTTCATCGTTATCCGTGTGCAAACATATTGGCCTAATCTCATCAGCGAAAGCAAATGCGCTGCCTGAAGTACCAGAGGCAAGTTTGGTGTGCATGTATTCGATTTTTCCGTAGCAAATTCTTACCTTGTAATTATTTGGCAACTTAAACCACCCGTCATCTCTCTTGAATTTAAACTGATGCAAATTCTGGCTGTTGACAGGAATACTCGACTGTGCTAATTTTAATACCATCTTTCTGTTTGTCCTGAATGTTCTTCTTGGATGGAAATCGTTGAATAATTGGACTGGAGCTTGTCCGCAGTTGTGGATTTGCTCAATGACTGCTTTCATCATTATTCTGTCATTAACATATTGTTCTGGATCGAATTGGAAAATAATCGGCTGCAAAACATTAAATCTTTCAAATGCTAGTGGCCCTTGTCTCCTTACTCCCCATATTAAGTCAATCCACTCGTTTAATGTTTCTGATGTTTCATCGCTTTCGAGAGCTTTTCTCATGACTCTCACGAAGAATTCCGGCGAATTGTTCGCCCACAGAGGCAGAACAACGTTGTTTATGTCTCTGTGTGTTATTGGAGACTCAGGGAAGACAAGTTTGTTTGTGTTTACAAACATTTCTGGAACTAAATAAGCTTCGGCAACCATTTCTAGAGAACTTTTCGCGCCTGGAGACACCATCAAATCCCTAGTTATCTGGAAGCTCTGAAATGTTCTGTCAGCTGCGTCAAAAGAGCCGCTTTGGAAAGCGATTTCTTCGTCTGTGAATGGCTCCAATCTTATCAAGAAATAAAGAGAACTGCCGACATTTGACACGTAATTCGAGAAGTGATAAGGTCCAATGTTCATTGCAACAGTTGCGTTGTAATAATCAGTCAAACATTTCTGCTGTTCGACTGATTGAGCAAATATCGGGAACTTGAAATCTCTGAAAGCTCCAGGTCTTTCTCCGCTGAAGTCAATCAGTGTCCACGGGAAGATTGGGAATTGGGTGAAATCTGACCACGACCTTCCACTGATGAAATTCAGTTTTAAGATGTAGTTAAATGTTGATAATTTTCCTTCGCACCACATTTGTGTTGCTTTCTGGAGTTCGTCTTTGTTGATTCCATTGTTGACTTTCACTCCAATACCCTGCAATATGTCGACGAATCTGTCTCTGAGTGATGGTGTTTCGAGCGCGAAAATGAACAAACACTCCATGTTGTCTTCGATGATTATTCCTTTCGGGAGATGTTGGAACATCGAGAGTTTGACGGATTTTAGTTGAGAGAAAGGAATTCTCATGAGTTCTTCGAAGAATGACGAACTCTTTGGCTTCTGGTAGAACTTAATTGCGTCATTTGTCACAACTATTACACCTTTAAGCATTGAAATACCAGCCAGTCTTACAGCGTCGCCGTTAAACAAGACGTCGTCTTCCATGTAAAGTGTTGGCGCGAACTGCATCACGTCAGCGAGAGTCAATCTGATATTTGGAGGCTCAGTTGCATATTTTTCTCTCCAGTATGACAAGTAAACTCTGTCTACAGCTGGATTAAGCGGGAACAGAATTCTTCTTACTGATGGATCTGTCGTTGTTTCATTCAAACAATATTTAGGAGGACACTCAGCGAAAATTGATGATTCTCCCATCAATGACTGGAACACATCATGCCAAGTGTCAATCATTGTGTCGATTTTCACGCCGACTGTTGCAACATCAGCTGCATGAAGTGCTTGATATGATATGGCGTTGCAAACAATTGTCAACAAAGCAGCAACATCCCTTCTTTCTCTGTCAGCTACAATTTCTTCGAATTTCTTTAGATCCAGCTCAAAAGGTGGCTTCTTGGCTTTGACTGGTGCGAATGATGTTGGATTTTCCAGTCTGTCGATTATTTCAAAGTATTTTTTAGATTTAGAAATTTTTCTGTGCTTCTTGACATCATTGGAAATTCTCGCCGAAATCGTGTTCAAAGACGAAAAATCTACAAGCATGTCTAATGTCTTTGCGACGTCGCTGACTGACTCATCGACAATCAGCAAAACCTGTCTGAGAAAATAGACTAAAATACATGACAAAATTTCGCTTCTTTCGCCTGGCATCAAATGGATTCTGTTGAAAACGAATGAACCGAAAGAAACAGCGAAATTCGCTAGAGTTGATAAATGAGGAGCACAAAGCTGTGAACTAAGAGAATTTTCGATGACTCTGCCAAGTAAATATAGTGAAACGCATGATAATCTGTATTCAGGAATCGTCTTGAATGCGAAGATAGAAATAAAGAATTTCTCGACATTTTCTTCATCACCGATTTCGATTCCTCTTTTGAGAATTGACGTGAAAAACAGAGATAAGTTTGTATCTGTTTTGATTCCTTCTTCTGTTATGTCCTGTGGAATAATTAGCGATATTTCATCGACTGTGTGATTTTCTAATAATTTTATCATCATCGATAAATGCTCGAAAACAATCAATGGAATGTTTTTCATTGTCTTGATGTTATACAAAGCTGAATTAGTCAATGAGTTGACATAGTCGTTGTAGCTGTTGTGAGCAATCATATATAACAAAGGAATCGTTAAATGATGTAAATTAAATAAAGAAGAAACGAGCATCGCTTGTCCAAAAACATATATATATTGTGCGATTTTCGGAGAGTTTTGTAGATTAGTTATGACAACAGCCAATATATACATAAGCTGCTGGCCTCCGTTTTTGAGTATTAAGTCTATTAAAGCGATTTGTATTTTGACTGTTGAAGTGATAAAAGCGCCGAGAGTCAATCCTATATCAAGTGGAACTATGTACTTCGTCAATAGATTAGTCAAAAGGTTTATCATTGCGACAGTGCTTTTCGCGCTTCTTAGAGAAGCAGGGGCAGCAACTCTTGACCTGAATTCGCTCAAAGGAGTCGACACATCTACTGTTTCGTCGATTGTTGACTCTGAAAGCGAAAAACTCAAGTGATTTATCATAATGAAACTGAACAATTTCTTTGAATACCTGGCTGCATTATCAGGAGTAGTGATTGCGAGAGCTAAATTCGCCAAAAAATCAAGAAATTCTTTTGTATGTTGTGTTGAATTGGAAATAGACTGAATAATCAATGTGAATGCGTCTAACTTGATTAATACTGATCTATTGTGGTCAGCAAAAGGTCCAAATGTCAAAGATCGATAAATTTTTGTTATTGAATTGCTCAAATTGCAATGATAAAGGGCTGGTCCAAACAAGAAGTTCTTGAGGAGTGGTAAATTCGATAAAAGGATCTGATCGTCAACCGTGGTCAAAGAATAATCTTCAATTACGTGATAATCGAGATTTGGAGTCCACATCAACTGTCCCAGTGCCTGATATAGCTTCTTCTTTAAGAAAGACAAGTGGAAAAGCGGGAATCTGTTGACTAAATTGTGTAATAATTTAATTGCGCCGCTTTGAAGCTCAGGATGCTTTAAAATCGCTTCTGCGATGATATGAGTGAGCATTGCTGTTCCTCCAAATGCTTCTAATGAGTTAATAAAGTCATTAAACTGGAGTCTGGAAGAAAATAATTGAGAATTATCAGTGGATGACGTTAGAGAAATTTCTCTGCCTTTTTCTATTGACGCTGACCTCCTCATATTCATCACTTCTTGATAAGGCGGAGAAATCGATAATTCGAACTTTTTTCCGAAAATATCTAAAGATTCAGGAATATTCGCGAGTTGGTTCGTCCAGCTTGCGTAGAGGGTCGAAATAAACGAAGAACCAATGACATACGAAGGGTTTTGCAAAGAAATCGAAGCGAAATCTTTATATAAGAATTCTTTCATGTTTGGGCCGAGAGAAAACAAATAGAGAACTTCTGGCTTGTGCAGGCTTGGTCTGAATAGTCTGAACGATTGCATGTCAAAAGATGAACCTGTTCCTCCAATAATTAAGCTTGCATTTGAATCAAAACAAATTTCTGATGAATTATCGGATAAATCGAATGAAAATGTGGACTTCTTCTTTTCTAGTCTTATATGGATTAAGTGCCAACCTTCAATTCCGTTTCCTAATGGAAATGTGCACAAAAACTTGTCATTATCTTGCACATAGACATTGTTTGAGTTATTAGCGAGAATTATTGTGTGCTTTCCTGATACAATTTGCAGGACACGAGACGAAATATTGTGAAATCGAACCCAAATCAAAATTGATCCGTTCATTATATTGGAATTGAGAGGAAATGGACTGTCAATGTGTATGAAATCATTGACAATTGGGGTGTATTCTGATAAAATATTCAAAAATTCGATTGTTTTGCTTAAATTATTTGAAATGTTCTTGAAAACTGTAGAAAAAGCAGTGAAGCTGCAATTGATGGAAAGCGCTATTGCGATAAACTTGAAGAATATCTCATTATCAGACCAATGCGATGCATACAAATTTAGCAAATCTTCTGTTAAAACTCTTCCTAATAAAAACTGTCTGCAAGGATCATTACACGCTATATTGATGATAGACTCCAAGAAATGCAAGAAAACTTCGGATTTTGAGTAAGATTCAATTCCTAATTTTAAGAATAAATACAATATATTAGGAAGTAGTTCTTTGGCGAATGTCATTGATGTACCTAAGTTCTTTGACACTAACTGTTCGTTTCCAAGTTGATTGTGGAATGGAAATGTTTGATTTGGTTCTAAAATCCACAAAATTATTGTTGCTAAAGTATCTATGTTGGTTTTATTGTCTGTGAATATGTTAAATATCTCCTTAAACTGTACATTCGCCGAGAAAATTTTCGCAATAACTTCTTCAATCCTAGAAAATATCAATGTTATTGCGAAAAACGCACTTTTTCTATCGCTCGTTCCGTGCCCTCTTATTGACCATAGAACTGAGATCATCCACTGATGCACTTTCTTCGCTATAAATGTTTTCATCAGTTCTGGCCTTGAACGTAAATGTGATAAAAAGAACAGCAAAATGGTTATTTGCCAGTCAAGGGATTGATCTGTTCTAGGCAGAGATGTCATCCTTTCTAGAATCAAGATCCATGTCTTTGTTATTTTGTCTAAATCTAAATGTGAAATGTAAGTAAACAGTAATGATGGGAATCTGATCGCGTAGGACCAAAGCATATCTGGAGTGAACTGGAAATATGCTGATAAATCTATCAAGAATCGTAAAAATGAAGGCGGTAAATCGGATCTTTCTTTAACATCAGCAAAAATCTGCTCGAAGTCGATATTTGAAAAATACTTCGTTAGATGAGTCGATAGATCTGAGAATGCAGTGAAGAAAACGTCAAATGGCGAAATTTTTCCAGGTTTTACAGGATTTGATTGAAAAACGATTTGTATCATTTGCTGGACTTTGTTGATGCCTATTCCTAGGTTTATCGCGTTTCTAAATGATTTTATTACGTATTTGGCGACATAATCTGTAAAATGATTAAAAGAAGAGAATAAAATCTTAAAAGATTGTATGAAATTGGCTTCTGTGTTCAGACTGTCTGCGTATCTGATGAAAACTGGCGAACATAATGGTAAAAGATTCAGATTTTCATCAATATATTCTTGTTTCGTAATTTTCATGAAGTAAGCGATGTAATTGTCGATTTTATGCGGAGGAAGTTGGAGTAAAAAGTATATTATCATTTGAAATAACGAATTATCTGTATTTGCATGAATTAACGCGATGATAAACGATTCAAAGTCAGATTTTGCCAAATCTTCCGGCTGTACTTTGATTTCATCTATAGGAAATGAAAATCTTTTAAGATTTGAAAGAAAATCTTTATTGATTTCCTTTTCTCCGCAAAGAATTGGCAAAATCTTTGCTGTATACTCATCTTCGGGAATAGTTTGCACTATCCATTTACGCAGCTCCAATTCACACTGTGAATTTCGCTGAATAAATTTCGATGCGGTCAAGAGATTTTGTGATTTTTTCCGAAAGACATCATTATGATATGCAAAACATAAACGGTCGTGAAATCTTGAAATTCTCCACACCTTTTTCGTTTAATTTTTCAAAATCAAAATCGAATCTCTTCGAAAACTTGAGAAACGGACTAGTAAAGCCTACTACATCTTAGTTTAGCGTTTAAAAACCAAAATCTCAAAATTTACATTGTCAAAATCGATTTTACATTGTCAAAATTAATTTTACATCGTCAGAATGATTTTTACAACTTCAGAATAATAATTTTACATTGTCAAAATAAAAATACGGGCACCTGGTCTTCCCGGCAGAAGCCTTCCAAATTAAGGGTATAGATACAGTATGCTAGTTCAGTCCTAATCGCCTATGCTAATAGACGCCGAACCTTTTGAATTTTTGACAAAAGTCAGATTTTAGGTGTCCACACCTTTGTCAAAATCTCCTTCCATATTTTCTGACACTTTACATGTCAAAATTCTTTGATTTCTTTTTCAAGAAAACTCAAAAATTAATAAATTTATAAATAGTAGATCCATTATATAAGTGAAAAAAACAAAAAATCAAAAAAATAATGCGGGCGACCGAATCTCCTGAATCGGTTGCCACGATAGAGGGGATCATCCTCCGAAATACCATCACATTCGATACCCTTGTTGGTACCAACAATTTTGGGGTTGCTTGGATGCATAGATCTCCTGTTGTTTTACAATATATTGTTGATCATATCGAAGAAGTTATGAAATATGCATTAATGATCATACCACAGCCAACAAGTGGACTTCAAAGCATATGCCTGAATATTCTTTCAAGTCGAGAGACAGATTTATATCAAAGATTATTCGAATCACCTTTGTTTCTCAAAATTATTCAAGAAATACCACAAAATATCACGCAATATTCAGTAAGATCACAAGTGCAATACTTTGATTTAATGAATAACATACTCATCAGTACGAATTTTTCATTATTTAATTTATTCGATATGAAAAAATATTTCAAAACCCTTGCCAATACATTAATATACGATACACCAGCCAGATTCATACAGTCTATGGTAATTTCGTTAACTCCAACATCTTATCCAGTATTAACAAATGCGAGTTTGTGCAAAATCCTTTGTCAAGAGTACATAAATAGTACAGTAAATGGTACCACAGCTCTAAGGCTCATACAAAATTGCTTCATTAATGAATTTTTCTTAAGACATGCGGCAGAAACTTTTCAAGAGAAATCAATTTTGAATTCCACTTGGAAAATTGCATCAGAAAAGAAAGATTTTCACGGTATAGACTTCCTTAGGAATGTTTACATTACTGCAATTTCTTTTATGCAATTTTCTGATTGGAAAAAAGTTACTGAGAACATGAAATCTTTTCTTCCGCTAACAACACATATTCTATTGACATGCAGTAACTATGGCATATATGAAAACGCTGTTGGAAAGCTTTTTATAGTTTTACAGAATGGATCTCATTATATTGACAACAACAGCTTCCAAATCACAGTCAAATCCATAGATATGATGTTCTCAATGCCAATCAACTCATTTGTCCACAATTATGCGCTTTCTTGTATTCAATCATATATTCAAAATGGCGGAGATGTTGATTTATTGTTCGATAAAACACAGCTCCCCAAGAGAATAGTTCAACAGTACCTCAAAAGAGGAACAACAACAGCTGTTTATTGGGGCCAACTTCGAATTATTTCAGAAATTATTGAGCCATTGATTGACACTAGTCAATATGCAAACTGGACCAATATTATAACTGAATCCAACCAAAATACAAGGCATTTAATGAATATTCCAATTTGTGAATATCCGCAAACTGTTCAAAAAAAGACACCAACCTCAATTATATATTCTATATACAGACTGCCAAAACGGAAGAGATTTGTCGTCCTTCTCGGCTTGGCTTCTTTTATTTTATTCTTGTTTGTTGCGTTTTTCCTTTGATCTGTTATCATCAGATCCTCTATAGAGTGTTCTATATTAAAATTGTTATGTAAATTCGTATAGAAATTATTCATTTTTTATAAATTTTGCAATTTCTTAACTGTAACGATTGTTGCTTCAACAGGATTATGTCAAGGTTTCCATCAAGACGGCATGCGTTGATTTCAAGAAAACTTTAGTGATTCTACATTGTCAAAATGTATTTTACAAATCAGAATATTGTGTTTACATGTCAAAATTTAAATTTACTGAAGTAAATAATAATTAATAATTAAACTAGAATAATATTTACGTCGGTTTAATTAATAATTCAGAATATTATTAATAATTATTTAATTCCAGTTTAATTGAGGAAAAAGTGAAATCCTGGAAGCAGTTTTCGATACAAATTTATATTAAATTCAATGAGAAGTGTTTCATCATTTGACATCGGCTTTTCTGTTAAACAATATGCTGTGCTGAGAAGGCTAAACTCAAGATTAAATTGTTTTGTAATCATGTTATTTGTATTAACAGAATTCATATAAGAATAAATAATATCTGCCCCGACATTCTCAGAAACTAAAGAGTCGATGATTGTTAAATTTCCACCTGAATATATCAATTTATCTCCAACATTATATTTGATGATACATTTTGAAATTGTAGCTTTTGCTTGTTGATTAATGTGGATTAACGCTGTTATGTTATTTCTAAGTAATATACATGAACTCATTATTGCATTTGAAACAAAATTTAACCCATATCTATAATCTTGATTTGTGTAATCAAAATTATCGCAAAAATACGAAAAAGAAACATAAGAAATATTTCCATTTTTTGATATTATTACAAAACAATGACATTGATTGCATGTACTTTGTGTTATATTCAAATTTGAAAAACGAATAGAACCATTATAACAATATACACAACCAAAACCAATTATTTGATGGTTTTGAGGACTGATTGATGTCATATTTATATAGTTTTTCGATTCTGATGAAGGGTTTGAATGCACAATCGAATGATGTCCATATGAATTGGTATTTAAGTAGCATTTATAACTGCATACTCTGTTTTGGACACATTGACTTCTTTCAACATAAATGCAGTTACCTGATACAAATGGTTTTGAATTAAATCCATTTTTTATTTCATTAAACACAGATTCTTCAATTAACATTTTCATATAATCTGATTGAGAAAGCAGCAGTATGCACCTCATATATATGGAAATAAATTCATCATTTGAAATATAGTAATTATTTTCCAGCGAAATATTATATGCTGCATATTGATTGTAATTCTGTCTCTCAGGTACAATCTTATCTTCATTATCATAAAAATCATCCCACGAATGCTTTATCTTTGTCTTAAAAATATGCGTAAATATTGTCTTGAAAAATGTACCAAAACGAGGTATATTGTTAAACTGTCAGAGGTCTTGTCAAATCGTCAGAGGTTGTGTCAAATTGTCAGAGGTTGTGTCAAATTGCCATGCTCTGTTTGGTATGATTTTTTAAATCCATAATTTTGGTTATAAATAGAAGCAAACAGATTTGTTTATCATACCACTAGGGATGTGCGAAAAGCTCAGAAAATATAGGGCATTTCCTCTTATTTTATATTTATATCTTGAACTAAAAGTCCCCTTTTTTATATTTTTATTCCCCTATTTTTATGCTGATAAACACCCCTTTCTAAGTATTCATACCCCTTTTTAATTAAAAATTTTCCCTCAATTATTCGGTTAACCCTTCGATTTAAGTGTCAGTTTAATTTATAAAAATGGAGCAAAATATCCGTTTGATTTTGTCCTCTGAGACAAAACCAACGGAGCAAAACTTGATAACTGTCTATAATAAGCTCCTTTCTTCATCCGGAGAACCGATTTCATCAGACATTTACATACTTCTCGCGGAAAGATTCTTTGATTTACCGAAACCATATACAAAAGCTAACATAGATCGCGCTGAAAAGATAATTACAACATATAGTCATCTACAAGAACCTTTAAATCAATATCAAGTAAGATCGTTAATTGTACAAGCTTTAATTAGCAACTTCAGAGGTCAATCAGAGCGTGGAATGAAGGCCAGAGAGTTCAATATTAAAGCAATAGACATATTACAAAGAGCTTTTAAAGCAATACAAGAACACCCGCTTTATCAGCCTCTTGCTTTGCGCGCATGCTTCGTTTTGTATGATATAGCACGTCCATTCTTTCCAAATGAAGAAAGATATAATTTACAAAGTATTTTATCAATCGCTGTTCCTTTGCTAGAAACTCATTTATCACAGAAGTTCAATGTCAATTTACGCTTGTATATAGCTTTGTGCCTGTTGTATGGCTGTATTCTTGATGATTTGTCAAAAGCAGATGAAGCTTCGAAATTAATACAAAAACTATTTACGCACATTCCAACAAATTTACAACAGCTCAGATATTCGTTATTGCACATATTTGTGCATTTTTCGAGGAAATCTGTTGCACCTTTACTAAAAATGAAATTAGAATTAAATGAACAAGTTCAAAAAGCAATCATTTTATATCAATCATCTGCATCCCTAGGACAAACAAATCCAAAAGATATACAAGAATCCTTCAAAATACTTTGCCAAGTCGTTGATTCTAAAAAAGATAATGACGACACAACAGCAGCTGAAATAACAATCGGAGAAATCGGTAGATACGCATTACACATCGGAGCAACACAGCTGGCAAATGATTGCCAGGCAAGAGCTTCATCAGCTAGATCACAATTGGCGAAATTCCACGCAGCACTGATAACTGCAGAATTAAATTTAGGAAAGCAACAAACAGTAGATGAAAGAATTACTTCGATAACGAATTTGCATCATATTATGCAGCAAGCTTTCCAGCAGAGCGATGCTGTGATAGTACAAGATGCAGCTGTTGCCCTGTGGTCGAATACTTTGATGATATTAGACAAACCTGATTTGTTAGTTAAGCCGTTACAAGGAGCAATCGAAATTTTGACAAAAATGGGCTGCCAGGTTTATCCTATGCTTTCACAAATGATTTTTGTTATGTCGAAAGTTCTAAATGCTCTTGGTGAACCAAACAGAGCATTAGATCAACTCAAACAAGCAGCATCAATCGATTATTACATCCCTGATCATCAGTCTAAACTAACTCATCCGTTCGATAGATTTTTAATTCCAGAAATGAGACAAACGTCAATAATGCTTGATCCTTTGATACAACAATCAGATCCACTTGACCAAGCCATGCAGTTCCTCTTCCAGAAGAATGTGACGGAGGATAACATAGATATGGCTCTGATGATGGTGAAAGATTTCTCGGAAAAAGCAAAACAAGTTGAAGCTGACACTGCAGCTTACATAGCTAAAATATGGAACGAAATAGTCAAAGCAACAATGAACAGCGGAAACTACGACAAGACTGTGCAAATTTGTCTCGAGTTCACTGAGATTAAATGGGATCCAGTTGTCTATGATTACGCGATTGAAATACAATGCGAAACAATTGTTATGGGAATTCAAGCCATATTTAAATCGAAAGAAAAGAACAAATTAGTTTGCGTTGAATTCGTTAATTTCGTTGTCAATAACATGAGGGACCTCAAGAAGAATACTTTCCCTGCATCAGGACCAGTCTTCGTATGGAATATTTTGTACGCAAAAGGTTTTGAAGAGTTGACAAATCAAAACACAAATTCTCCGAAATCAAAAGGAGGTTCATCCGCTGCAAAAAGTGGCTCAGTGAGCTTGGCTGACTTATCAGACCCAGCCTATCAACAAGTTGCAAATGTCTACAATATTAGAAAGAACAGACTAGGTTTTAATGCAATTGCGCAATTCTGGAATTCATATCTTGTTAATTCGCCACCTCAACAATGTCAAGATGTTTTAGAATTCGTTGGCGAATGCGTGACAACGTTGTTTGACATAATAGATTTCTACCCAGCGAGACAATTATGTGGGCACATGACTAATTATTATGTTAGCATCATATTATCGATGTGCGTTGAACCTCCACAGCAGCAACAACAGCAGCCGAATAATCAGGCAAAGAAAAAAAATCCGGCAATGGATCCAGCGAAACAGAAACTGTTAAAACAGGCAGAAGACACATTAATGAAAGCTATTCCTTATGTTGTTACTGTTTCTGAAAAGAAATCTTTGGTTGATAGATTAGTTGAAGTTTTCGCGAAAAGAAATGCTCCTCCACCGAATCTTTCTGACACAGATTTTTCGAATTTGTCGAATATAGCAACAATAATGAACGATAAAGTTCAGCACAAAGCAGAAACACTTGCTCAGATATATACAACAGTTACAGATCCGATGATACAAGCTTTGATCAGCGAAAAATCAATGAGATTAGATATGCATCAACTTGCAATTGATTCTGCCTCAAAAACAATCGAATTAATTCCTAAACCAGCAAATAGGGATGATCATTATCATTTAGGCTTGGCACATTTCTGCAGAGGAATGACATATCTTAAATTAATTCAACCAGCTCTGCAAGAATTTTCTTGCCAAGACAATTTAAGGAGAGATGCATCAGTTGACTTTTTGAAATCGATCGATTTCTTTAATAAAGCGAAATCGTTAGACAACGCTCGTCTCAGCCTGCAGTATTTCTGCGCTTGTATATCAGAAGGCGAAGAATTCCCAATATTTAGAATGATGATAGCTCCACATCTTCCTGATGCAATGAAACTGGCAAAAAGTGTTGGCATAGATGACAAAAACAGTGTTAGATTATATCATATATTAATTCAAGCGTTTATTGACCAAGGGGAATGGAAAGGAGCAAGAAAGGCGATGCAGGAAGCTATCACTGTCTTAAACAAAGCTGTTCATGCTGATTTATGGAGACTGAATTTAATAATAACAAACAAACTCGATTGTGAAAAGAAGCAGAGCGCATTATTGGATGAAATGCTCAGAGTTAAACAGCTCGGAGACTCTAAGTACCAAAGTGACTTGTGGTCATTCGTTGCTGACTTAGCGACAGACCCAATTGTTCAGTGCACAGCGCTTGAAAAAGCAATTGATAGCTTGAGACAAGTGGATGTAATGGAAAGATTCAGAGCGAACTTGAATTTCGCGAAATGGCTGAGACACAACAAGGCTGACTCAGATATTGTCGACAAAGTAATTGAAGATGCACAAGCTGCAATTGCTGATAAACCAGGAGCGGAAATCAATGCATGCAAGATTCACATTCTAGCTTTAGAGATAACGACGACAAAAGACAAAGAAAAATTTAAAGATTTGGTCAAACAAGCAATAAGTCTTGCCAACGATTTGTGGATGCAAACAGTTCAGTTAAATGTTGTCTCAGAAGATGACGACTCAGAAACAAAGAAATCAAAGATGAAAGCAAGATTATCGCACAAAGACAAAAACGCAATACAAAAAGAAGAAACGCCAGCAACATTCGTTGACAATGGAGCAGCAAGTGGATGGATACAGATGATACAAGGAGCAGAATCTCATAAACACATCAATTACCAGGATCTGGAAGAAGTTGTTCAAGAATTAGTCCAGATAATCGATGTTTGTTCTTTCGCTGGATATGAATACCAAATGCTTAAATTATGGTACCAACTATTCGCATCAATCAAAACATTGAATTGCCCAAGATATGAACATTACGTGCAGCTCAAGTTTAGGCTGTTTTTAGACAGGCTAAACATTGTCTGCACTACTCCTTTCCCGACAGATTTCGCATTGACAGAAGCAGAAATGCACAACTGGCACGAAATCGTTGGAAGATACAAAACAGATCTACCCTGCAAACTTCCACCACTGAGAAAATTGCTGATAAAATCAGCAGAAATAGAATTGGAATTCGGCGAATACACAAACGCATTGTATTTGATTAATACAGCAATGTCACAAGCTGAGCAACTAAATGATTTTTCAACTAAATCGGTTTGCCAAAGAATGCTTGCTTTAGTCGAATCTAGATCAGGTCATTTCGAGCTCGCGACTGATTTAATCATGGAATCTAGCAAAGTCGGAAAGGCTACATTCGACTTCTGGCTCGAATGGTTTAAGACATCTTTCACAATTGGTGGAAATCCTCAGTTTACTTTACATTTAATTGATTCAGCATTGAAACAGCTCAAACCATCTTCAATTTTCGAGCAGATGAAATTGGACTCAATGATGAAATCTTCTGCACAGTTCATTGCACCTTTGGACTGCTCAGCACTCATTAAGACTTACAACCCAGACTTAACGACATGCTGTGGCATTGATGTTTTCACTTCATTGTGCTCGAGAGCTTTGGAATCAGATAATTTCCCGAGGGATGTTGTCGAATTCAGAGATGTTGGAAATCAGATAAGAGAAGTCATTGAACTCACTGAAGACTGCTATAACTCAGTCTGCGATCTCGGAGAAGACGAAAGCTTGCCGCAGTTAATAAGACTGGTTGAAGCAATTAATTTGTTCGGAACAATTGTTGTCAAATTCGCTCCAACTATCAACAAATACGAAAAACAAGGCATAGATTATGATGTTCTCGGCTCGCATTCGTCTCTCTACGCTGAATTCGTCGACAAAACACAGCAGCCGCTTCAAGATTTATCTCCTTCTGCTGCTATTTTGAGGTTCAGCGCAATTCAGAATATCCACTATATTCCTGAAAGGCTAAAGACAAACATGACAATGCTGCTCGGCCAATGCATTCATTTCGTTGCAGAAGACAACGTCACATTGCAAAATTCAGTCAATCACATGATTTCTGCAGTGACTATGCTCATTCAATCTTGCGAATATCAAAAGGCTGGAACTCTTGCTGTCGAACTGTTTGATATTCTTAAAGAAACAGACTCTAAAGGCGCAATATTCCAGTTCTTAGTTGCACAAGGCAGTGCTGCTTATTTGGCGAGAATGATTGACTTGGAAGCAAATTCAGCACCAGACAACAGAGAATTGATTTTCGTCCACGAAGCTGAAAGATTAAGGAAGAGATTCTTCAATCCTAGTACATCAGCCATGTATTCTACATCAATGAATTACTTCTCACAGATCAAATCAGCAACAAATGCAGTTATTTTCAATGTAACTTATGACGAAATCAAGAATTTCTGTCTGCAAAGAAAATTAACTTTGATTATAATAGAAGATTTAGGCGACGGCCTTGAAGCATCAACAATCAGCTTTGTAGAGAAAGAAGTAATTACAAGCAGAATGATAACAATCGACTTGGATGATGTCAACATGAGATATGACATTTTCAAGCAAATCATTGCGACACCGAAAGTTGACGCAAATGATGAAGCGCAGAAATCAGTCGCAGCTAGCAACCAGCAGAAAGGAAAAAAGCCAGTCAAGAAGCCAAACATCAAGTCAATCAAATCTACATCAACAACGAACAACATTGAAATCACTTCTTCGTTTGCAAGAGAAGCAATGAAGACGAACAATCCTGAGTTCGTCAGATTCATTGGTGAGTTAGAAAACTCATTAAGTCCAATCAAAGACATTTTACCCGAGCATGATAATGAGAATGCTTTGATTCTCTCAAGTGATGCAAGAGTCCATGTTATTCCATTCGAATGCCTGGATGTCTTCGCTAGATACCAAAACCTGTTCAGAGATTTTTCAATTGCATCAACAATACATAGACAGAACCTTTCGTCAGCAACACCTGCATTTAATTATGCGAATTAGAATAAATATTTGTTTATATTTCTTTTATTAATTATAACTTTTTTTTTTCTCCATCGTGATTTCTTCAAGCTGTGTAATATTTTAGGGAGTTAGAATTTGTATTTCGCTATTGAAATATATTGCAATTGAGAATAAGAAAAATGCGCTTGTGGAAAAAGTTAAAAATTATGTCTATATTGTTAATTTTGTTTAATACATTATTCATCTCACGATAAACATAGGAAATCTTCTTTACTTTTATGCAGATGCAATCTGTATGTGAATATGTTTTAAAATCATTTCAGATAGCATCTGCAGACGAGTTTCTGTCGAATTTTTCAAGAAAATACAAATTTCTTGAAAATCATCGATTAAGCATTAATGATCTTTTTCTAGTTATTATATCATAATATTTTGATATGGTAACTAGAAAATGCGCTATAATACTTGTTTTCATCAAGAGTTATGATACAATAGAAAGCTCCTATATTGGTTTATTTAATAATAAAAATTTCAATAAAAAGACCACAATTTGATCCAATTTTATCAATAGAATGAACCAATAAACTTGTACCAAATACGAAATAACAAACATACACTTTATAAAATATATATATATAACAAAACAATATATATGGTCAAATAAAATCTTCCCATTCACTGAACTGTGTTTCGTCGTCTGTTTCGAATGTTCCTATTGGTAGCAGCAGTGAGTTAGAATCTGTTTGGATTCTTCGAGGTCTGCCTCTTCTTGGTGTTGATCCGATCATTACACTCTGCGAGCGCTTAATTGCGCCTTTCTTTGACGAATGGGAAGATTTTAGTTGTGATAATTTTGTTGGATGCGGCAATGATGCTAATGTCATCTTATTTTCTAGTTCATCTGATTGTTCAACAGAAAGCAAGTCATCTGGCTTATCCCAGGGTCTTGGATCCCAAAAACGAGGAACTATATGAATTTCATTTTCTTGGTTGTATCTTTCTGTCTTTTGATGCTCTTCTTCAGACATAACTACAGTAAATCCCTTGTATATCAAGTCTATTGACTGTGCTGGATGTTGAATTTTATCATCAAATCCGTAAATGATTCTATTTTCTAAAATTTCGAGTGTTTTGTGATGATCAAGCATATCCCGCTTGTTCCATTCTATTATTGTCTCCGGCTCTTCGTCAGAATCATCTTCGAAATGTTTTGGTTCCGGAGTTGTAGGCGTTGCTGCTCTCGATGACTCCCAGTCTGGCGTCAGGACTCTCTTTGGCTGAAGAAATTTGTTCGGTGTCGTTGGCCGGGAAAGAAATCTCGGCGAAATGCTGACTCTCTGCCTAGTTATGTGCGGAATTTTGAGTTGTATCGCTTCCGGTTCGTCTTCTTCCTCGTATTTATATTCTATCTTCTTTTCTGGTCTTGGTGGAATTCGAATTTGAATCGTTGTGTTTTGAGGGTTCGAAAATAGCGGCTGTTGGTTGTTGTTTTTGAATTTCCCATGTAGAATGTATTGCTGTAGTAGCAATTGTATCGATGGCGGAAGTTGATCATGTTTCTGTGTCGGAAAAAGCGAATTTGTCTTTGGTACGTCGTCATCTTTTGTTTCTTTCTGCTGAGCCGGCTCAGAGCTGGCAGAATTGGACGTGTTCGCCAATTCGCCAGAGCTGCTTCCGCTAAGGCTCATAAATGAGGTGATCGAAAAGTGACGGAAATATGCAAAAGTGACAAAATAACCTTAATAACGCATCAATTCATTAGGGGAGAAAAATTTATCATTTTAGCAGCCTTTAGCAATATATCGGATTCCCCTCAAATTTGAGAGAGAAGATTGCAATGTCAGATGATTTTTTGAGTAAGCGTATTGTGCTATTCACATTTGATGAGTATATCTTCTAATAGAAGAACACTCAGCATACTACGCATTCAGGATTGGACTACCTTAAGGGTGTTAGGGCAAGCAGTACCAGTTGATTCGATTTCAATATTTTGTTATGATTTATATGATTTGAATAGGTGTCACATCTCCATCAGGTTTCTCTACTTTTTAAAAAATTCTGATATTGTAAAGTGTCAAAATGCACAGCAAATCCTATTTACCGTTAGTGAATTATACAAATACACCTTTTCTTATAAAGTTTACCATTATTTCCGTTGTTCCCAATGTAATGCGAGGGAACTAAATAATACGGTTTTGTTGCTGTGAATATTTGTTTCATGAAGTGATGTATGAAATATCAATTGATAAATTTATTTTTTGACACGCATCATGACAATTATCATTTATCCTCCAAATTCTATGACTGTCAAAAATTTTAAAAAAATTTTCATTATAAATAACGAAACAGTTATATTTAAAGCTTCAACAGAATGTCATCATGTAGTTGTCAAACTCCTTCCCACAGCTCCTGGCTTAAATGCAAAATCAAAAGACAAATCTAACAGAACAGCTTTGATTTGGGCTTCCGTAGAAGGCCGTGATGAAGTTGTCAAAATGTTAAAAGCTCATGGTCAATTAATTAAATGTGCATATTCTTATTCAAATTATTTTGTCAAAATATTAGATAACATGTCATCAAGTGAATGTTTGTTATTCAAATTTACAATGCATTGACTAAATCATCCAATAAAATCATTGATTTTTTGCTAGGGATGCAACTTTGGAAGATAATTTGGACTCTGGAAGATCCGAATTTGCATCCCTATTTTTGTGAGTCATAAAGACTGCTTGATATGATATATGAATTTTTTTTTTTTTTCATCTCGCATAGATTAATATATAAATAGTTAAAAGATAACAATGTTGAATTTCAATTTTAAAAAACGTTTTAAATAATGTGTTTATGCCTCGGCTTCCTCGTCTTCTTCGCCTTCGCCCTGTTCCTCGACACCAGCTGTTTCGTACATTTCGTACTCCTGG
>MRSU01002915.1:0-13230 GCA_008369845.1 Trichomonas gallinae | reverse complement strand
AAAGCTCGGTCACCGGGAATCGAACCCGGATCAAAAGAACGACAATCTTACATGATAACCATTACACTATGACCGATTTCATTTTAATGAATTAATATTGCTTTACAATAGTAATTATTAATTCTCTCATCAATATTTGAATGTTTTCAAAACAAGAAATCATAACATCTTAAGTTGATTTAGAAATATAATAACATAGTATTTTAAAATAACATAATAAAATAAAAACAGTAAAAAATTACCAAAGTGGATTCCATCCATGGAAGAGGCATGAAAGATTATGCATGTCCATTGCAGAGCGAATAAGCCAGTCTGTTTGCTCCTGTACCGGCATAGGAACAGTATTATCATTGTCTGTGCCTCTTACTTTGTCTGATATTCTCGTCATGATGTCTGAAAGCTGCTTTCTTGAAAGATTAACTTTCTCTGTTGAAAGAGATCCTGCAATGCAGTCTTTGATTTCTGATTTCTCGAAATACTTTCCTGAAGAAATTGGTTCTCTGAAGAAAATCTCCAAAACTGCCATAACAGCTTCTCTATTTCCTCTTAATGTCTGCAATGTGTCTTGGCAGACTCTCCTAAAGCTTCCATCCACTCCACACTGGCCGAGCGCTTTAACGATCATTCTCGTTAGCCTGAATGGAATGTGTTCAGCGAGCTGTGCTCTGTGCGCTGTTACTTCGAAGCAGTCGCCGAAATCTATGTGAATGACTGATCCTGAATATCTTTGGATCATGATATTTGATGGATGTCTATCGCCGAGTCCGATAATGTAGCCAACAATAGACATGAGAGCTGTTGATCTCGAAAAGTGAATTGTGTGATTCACCCATGCTTCTGCGTCAGGAGCCTTCAGCCACATCACGTTCTTTAAGTCATCAGCCGATGTTGCTTGATCTACTTGAACTAAGCCTTCGTATCTTTGTATCGGTTTCAGTCTGTCTATGTCTGGTATTGTCAAATCTTTCAGCATGTTGAGCTCTGATGCGATTTCGACTTTGGTGAATCGTCTGTACTCTGAAATCAAGTCTGCCATGGTGTCGCAGCCAGGAATCCACTGAATCAAGCCAACAGAAGGCGACAAAGGCGTGATGGAAGTGATTGCAATTCTCGTGTGCTGTGAATGTGAAATAGAATTGACGAGTTCGAAGAATTGCATGACACGCTGATCTTGTCTCAAGTCTTCATGGCCTTTAAGAAGGAATTTGTATGTGACGTGGTCGCTGCCGACAATTTTGAGCTGCCTTGGTCTTCTCTTCGATGACAAAATTATCAATTCACGGCCGAATCTGAGTATTGTTGTCGAATTTCCATCTGTTCTGAATCTGCCGAAAACTGTGATCTGCGAGTTCTCAATAGCAGCTAGATCAGGTGAGAAAAATTTGAGATTCAGCTTGTTTTCGCGCTTGAATTCGTTCATGAAAGTGTCAGCAATGCTTTTGATTTCGTTCATCTTTTGCGCGAAAATTATTGGTTCACCAGATGATTTGTAAGCGGATAATATTGTTGACAATTGTCTTATTGACTCCGAGTATCTTTGCATTGCTTGTCTGTCGTATTCGCATGTTACAGTGTTCAATCTCACCGATAAATCGTTAACTAAATCATCCAAAACTGACGGTTTCGATTTTTCAGACATGAATTTGTCTGTGAGTTCCCTTAACGTGCTGATGGCTTCGCATATATATTCAGGATATGTCATGCACAATCTGCATAATTCTTGGAGGATTGTTCTTGCTGATTTAGTGAATGCTGAGTTTGTCAGCTCAAAAGAGTTAATAATCGGCCCCACAATTGATTTGTTGTTTCCGAGATTTGCCGCAAACAAAAGCGGGAAAATTGTTGCGTTTGGATATTCAGATAACAATCTAGTCAATATCTGTTCAACGAAGACTCTTAAGCTCTGGCTTTCTGTGTATTGGTAAACGACTAATTGGGGCAGAATAGATATAAAGTTTTTGATTGGAATTTCTGAAATTATCTGTTTTGTTGTTTCGTAGATTTCGGCCATTGAATGCGTTCTGAATAATATTGACGACAGCTGAAGCAAATCCGCGAAACAGTTCTTAGGAGAAATCAAAACACATCTTGCGAATGCTATAATTGCATCGATTGCCCTGTCAACTCTTTCGTTAGGGCAGAGCGTTGATAATTTCATGTTCGCCCATGCCCACATGTTGTTTGTCATGTAATGCTTTGGCCTGTATTTTATTGCTTCTTGTAACAAATTCCTTACTTCATGCATTATTTCCGGTGAATCTCCTTTAATATACCAAATCTTCCACTTCGCTTTCAATACATTTAATTTCGCAATCAAGTCATCATCTTCGTGAGAATTGATTAACCTTTCGATTGTGTTGTTGACAAGTTCTGACGCTTCATCTCTTTTGCCTGTCTTCCATAATAGCAAAGACTTTTCGTATATAGCTCTTGGGAGTTGTAATCTATCTTCGAATGGCTCGAAATGTCTCTCAAAGTAGTCCCTGAAAGCATCCCATTCATTCGATCTTCGCGCGAATTTCAAGAATGCCAGTGCTTCAGCGACTGAATTTTCTCTGCCCAAAACTTCGCATCTTGTCAATAAAATTGATCTGATCATATTGAAGTGTGCGTCATTGTTCATTAATCTTTCAGCCCAAACCTTTCTCGCATCACCTTGCGTGCTTTCTCTGAGTTCAACCAGTCTTTGCGCAAAAACAATGAAAGGAGCAACAGCTGTAATTCCGTGTGCGAAAAGTGAGCCTGCTTCATTACCGAGCTGCCAGAAGCCTTTGTCGACGTATTCTGTTATATCGTGGCCGTGCTTAATGTTCGCCATAATCCTTATAACAGTGCTCCCGATGGTGTCTGACGCTGAGCCCAAAATTTTTTCGAGTTCATCCCATTCGTTTAAGTGATAAAATGCGTGGGCAAATATTAATGCCGCGTTGTCTTTCTCCGTGAACGATAATGTTGAATATTGGCCAACAAGGTTGGCAATGTCCTGCCATTTCTCCTGTTCTTCTAGGAATGTTAAATCGGTCATGAAGTCTTCCGTTGACTGGTGGACGACTTTTATTGTGCTGTCCCATGATAGATATCTCACCAGTCCTTGGCCCATGTGCGCAAGTTTGTCGCCGATATTATGCGCGAATCCTCTGGCTTCATCGAACATTCCGAGTTGTGTATATATCTGGATCATCATGTTTTGAGCAGTTTTGTCTTCTTTGTTTTTGATGTAATCTTGTTCAGCGCAATATAAAGCGTACGTTGGCTTCTCAGCTCTTAAAACAATGCGTGTTAACTTGAAAGGTTCTAGCGGCTTTGGTAATTCTTGTTTTGTTCGGTCCATGAATTCAAACAATCCAATAATTGACGTCAAAACTTGCATCGGAGTTGTTTTGTCGAAAAGCGCGGTGTTGAGGGCATGCATGATGCTGTCCTTCAGTTTGTCACTCGCTACAATCCAAACAGACAAGAAGGCGGGCTCAAAGAATTTTCGCAAAAGTGAAGGTTGTTCTGTTGATAAAAACGATGCAGCCCTAAAAGCAGGAGAAGGCGCAGCTTCAGCGAAAGACTTCTGGAATCTCTGCATCCAGTTCTTCCAGTGATCAATCGATAATGACTCTGGAATCTCTATTTTCTGTATCAGTAAATCTTCGTCCAAAGGAATTGGTTCAACTTTTGGCAAAACCTTTTTCACGCGTGAATCAACTTTGATGAAAGGAAAGTCAGAGTGTTTCCTTCTTCCTACTAAATTCACGACTTTGTTTAGATCGGAAACGCTGAATCCAGCATTGGTTATAGCTTTCTCAGATGACATCTTGAATATGGAGAAATTAGGGCCAAGAGAAACAGCCAATGAATACAAAACTTGTAATGCTGCGATTTTGATTTCTTCTTTCTGGTTGCTTAAAGCGAAGAAGCAAGCTCTGATGATAGACGATGAGTAGCTCATGCAGTCGTAGTTCTGGACAATCGATCTCAAGCTGTCTAGGCTCTTTTCTATGATATCGTTTGATTTGGAATTGAATATACAATCTGTTATATGTTTGACGATGATGAAAACGAAATTCCAAGCGAATGAAGACAACTCTGTCAGTGCCTCTAATATAGACGGTGTCGTTGGGAAGTCGCAGGCACCTGTCTTTGATAGCTCGTTTAGTAATAATGTTGTGATTTTAGGTATATATTGCTGGAAAACTTCTTTGAGTGCTTGTGCGAGTGGAGGAATAAGTGCAACAACATTTGTTAAATGCGTGTCCCATAATTCTTCTATGAGGGAAACGAAGTTGGAAGCAAATGGTTGAAGCCATTCCGTAGGACAGAGAAGTATCATTTTAAGCATTTCGAAATATTTCGGTTTTTCGTTGTTAGGAGCTTCGATAACAGCTGGCAAGAACATCTTAATGTATGTATTAAACATTCTTTTGGCTGCCATCGTTTTTTCGCATTGAGTGAAAATATTTACAAGCGCTTGATGTGCTTCTGTGTGATGATCCTGCTGTAGTTTATCGATAATAACTGAATGTAGTGCATTAAAGATAACATATATGAAGTAATCTTCATATGAAGAATCATTTGACGTTCCAACTAAAAATACTTCAAGTTGGAGGTTCTCTGTTGGTATCTCTAGTATTGTTTGCTCTTGTGGTGCAAGAAGAAGACCAAGCTGCCCAAGAACTTTGAAAATTCCTGAATGAACTTTCGCAGACATCATCCTTCCGCCCAAAGAAATAAGTGTGGTATATAATTTATTGATATTTGTTGCTGATGTTGGACCGATTTTGCCGACAATTACATCTAAAGCGGATAATATTGCGAGAATGACTGATTTTTGGGAAGCGCGCTGCAAAGAGTCAATGAAAATGTTTGTCATCTCTTCTATGTATGGTTCTGCTGTTTCGAATGAAATTCTAGCGATGCATGATATAGTATTGATTAAATCTTTCGCAATTTCGGAAGAGAATGTTCTTTCGAAGAAGGAAAGCCTGATTCCATGTGCCTGCTGGCTTGTTTCTGGTTTCAAGTTGTCTGTTGACGCAGAATTCTTAACAAATGGATGTGGCTGATCATTAATTTGAATTTTCTTATTTTGCGAGCCAAAACTGCTCGTGCTGCCAATGGAAGACGTGGGAGTCAAATTCATCCTCATATCCGTATTATCGAAGTCGTCATCGTCCATAATTGCGCTTTTTAGATGAATTCTTAATTGTTGCAGAGCTATTGGAAGAAATTGGCCTCCGTAGACTGGGAGTAGAGGAGGAACAGACGAGAAGATGATAGGGAGGCATCTTATGGCGTCTGCTTGAACGCGGCTGCTTTTTGAAGAATCTGTAATAAATAATGTGTCTAAAATCAAGGATCTGAAGATTGGATATATCATAGCTGGATTATATGAGCTTACACCACCGAGGATTTTAAGTGCTTCCATGCAAACAAGCTTGTTTCCATCGCGAATTAAAATATCAAACATCGACAAAGCATCTGGATAAGCAAGGAAGTGATGATAAGGTGGACGAAATGCTTTGAGTGCTGAAAATCTCATTTCATTTGAAGAAGCTGTCATTGCAAGGCTTAATAACTTCTTTCCATATAAACGTTGAATATCATCATCTTGTCCGCGGCAAAGACTCTCGAGAGCTGATGGGGCAAGGATTTTGCACGTTGAATCTGCTGATTGCAGCTGATGCAAAACATCATTAAATAAAGGATCTGGTGGATCATCAATTTCTGGTAATATAACGATTAGTCTTAATGCAAATTCATTATATTTCCTATCAAAAAGTCTTGAAATGATTTGAATTGAAAATTTCTTGAATTCAGTCCAAAAAAGAGGGTATTTTTCAAAAATCTGATGGAGAGTATCAATAAGTGAGTTTGAGAATTGCGCTGTTTGTAATATATTCGTGAAAACTTGAATAAATTGATTATCATTAAATTTTTGAGGCATTTTTTGCATAAGTTCGTTGAGTAAAATGACTGCATGTTCAACTAATTCTGGTGATTCTGATGTAAATAATTGTCTAAACGTAGAATATAATTTTTGTAACCTCGATTCAAAAACGTGTGGTGTTTTTCTCATCAAAATATGTATTCCATCGACATTATCTAGTGTTATTCTAGTATCTGGCCAAAGAATACTGATGACATTGTTTAAATATTTCGATTCAAAAGTTTCTTTTTCGAAAGGAGACAAAATTACTACGAGTAAAAGTGCTGTATGTCTTATATATATTGGATAATCCTTGCTTGCAAATGTCCAAAACGTATTCATTTGTTCTATAACTTGATTATGAGGAAAATCTATTGGACAAGAGTCGCAAATTGCGGCATAAGTAAGAATAGCGCCATGTATTATGTGATTGGGATCATTTATAGGCGGATCAAGTATTGCTTTTGAGTCTTTATATAATTGACTCGGAAAATCTGATCTTCGTGAGATTTGAAGGAAATGGTACAGCGAGTTGAAGGCTATATTTCGTAATTCTTCGCGTTCATTGAATAATAGTGGATGAAGTTGTTCATAAAATTGCAATGAGCATGATTCTAAAGAGCGAATAGCATATTTTTCAAGAGCACTAAGCAGTGTAATGCAGTGATGCATAGAATCTTTTGATGTGCCTTGAAGAAGCGTTTTTGAGATATATTTTATTCGATTAAAAACAAAATTTGAATTTCGAGGTAATTTATTGGCAAATTTTGCAATCCTTTCGCATATAAAGTCTGTTGCTTCTGCATGATTTCCTGCTTCTAGCTTCCCAAAAATATCTGTTATTATATCGTTCCATGATGTTGAGTAATGTACCATAATTGATGCGCCGATGCATGCTCTGACTTGATTTATTGGATCTGATGATGCTTGGCACTTCCTTATTTGCATCATAAAATCATATTTTTGGCTATGCCCTTCGTCGTAGGTCAAAACGCACCAATTTTCAAAACATATCGATTTACACTCCTTATATACCCCAGTCATCGCGCTAGATGTCGGAGGAATATAGAGCTGACTCAAATTCATTTTTTACTCAATATAAAATTAAAGGGTCTTGAAAAATAAAAAAGGGTTCAATAAAATCACAAAATTTTTCATAATATTTATATTCTTCTTCCTAAATTATGTCTAATTATCAGCTAAAATATAATAAATCTTAATTTTTCAACAATATTTTCTTAAATATCCTTATATCAATTATGGATATGCATATATTCATGAAATATTTAAATGCCCGTTAAAAATCCGGATTTTGTTTATTTTTTTTTCTCGGTGCGAATCTTTAATATCAAAGTCAAATATTAAGATGCTTACATATAATTCACATATAGTATTATATAAAAGACTCTATTTAATATGTATTTGCTGCATTTTGGATGCAATTTATCGAATATGGATGTCTAAGCAAAAGAAATATCAAAAATAGCTCGATTAATATTGTTTCTTTTCAAATTGACGGACAATAAATAATGAAACATTCTAATATTAATAGAGTAAAACTTCAGATGATACTCTATAATAATATGTATGTGCGCAAGTTGTAACTAATTCCTATCAAAAAATAAAGGGGTGTCTCACAACTTTTTCTCCATCCTGTATAATTTCTTTTACCAATGTTAGCATGTCCAATTATGGGTAATTTTCCCAATTTTTCGGATATTTTTGTTATATATATATATATAGAAAATAAATGAAAATATATATTTATTGATTTGCTGGTCTCATCCATTTTCTGAGTGTCTTTGTCATAGAAGGAGACATGACGCATAACTTCTGGATTATTGGGTTTGCTTGCTGATGTCTTCCCATTTTAAGGAGCCACATTACTTGAAGAAGCATTGCATCTCTTGATCCTGTCGTTTTGACTAATGTATTTAGTGCGCGGTCGACTTCTTTCTTGTATTGATTTGGAACTTTTTCCATTCTCATTGCCTGGACTACAAAGAATTTAATAACATCTGGGCGATACATGTCGTCTAAATATGCCTGATAAGCAGCCTGAATCTTATCATCTGTCCTTGTTAGATCTTTTCTGAGTGAGTTTGTTGATGTTGTGCGAAGTTGAACTGATGCCTTGTTGTCGATCTTCATAATCATGTATTGCAGTGAGTCTTGGTATTTTTCATCAATTTGTTCAATTTGTTTCGCGACAACTTTAATCGCATCTTGTTCTCTTCCTTGCATCAATAGACAAGCTGCAGCGCCTAAGTTTCCATATACATTGCCCATCTTGATAAATTCAGATGCTGCACCACTATAGTCGCCTTTCAAATACAAAGAGAGGGCGTTTTCGTTTTGATATTCTTTTCCTGTGAATTTTGACAATCTTTGTTTCTTTTCTTCATCTTTTGTGAATAATAATGCGTCTTCAAAATGTCCACATGCTTCATAGCAATCTGCTATGAGTTCGTTATCTCTCAAAATCATTGCGTAGCCAAGGGCTTCATATGGTTTTCCTTTTTCGAGAGATAATCTCACAAGCTGTGATGCTGCGCTTTTAGAGCCGTTTTCGAATGCCAAAGTAAACCCGGAATATTGATCGACAGTTCCTGCAATTGTTTTCATTTCCCATGTGTCTTTGTCTACCTGTGAGATTATGTAGCTTTCGTCTGATCCTTTCTTCAAAAGCAATTCATCGCCAAGAACATAGCCTATTGCGCTGGCAATTGCGAATGTTTTCGCTTTTTCATTTTCAGTTGAAACTCTTGATGCAACAGAAACGCAATGTTTGGCGTAAGCCGGCTTTCCATTCATCAAATACGCAATTGAAAGGTACATCCATACATAAGGATTGTCTGGGAATGCTTTAACAGCACGTCTTAATACCATTAATGATTGATCTTTCTTGTCGCGCATGTATAATACTCTGCTCAAATCGATGAAACTTTCACCGCGCTTATCTACTTCGCAACGCTTCATCAATAGATTTTGCGCCTTCTCGAGCATTTTGTCGTCTTCAATGTGATTATATGAAACGATGAAATACTCAGAGCACTCTTTCATGACTGTCGCTAAATGGCCCCATTTGTTTATGTAGATATCGCAGACAGGATTAATATTGTCAATCAAAAACAAAGCTGTTTCCTTTCTTCCGAATCTCGCGTATTGATTCAACTTGGCTGTTGACTGTCTGATGAACGTACTGAACATGTACGGTGTGTGTTCAATGTCGAATTCTGCAGAACTGATTGGAAACGAAATTGTCGATCGTCCGTAGATGAAGTCGAATTTCGTCTGAAGTTCTTTAGATGGTTTTCCGAGCTCATCGAGTTTTTCTAAAACCTGTGCTGTTGACATGATCCTTCCAATCGACATGTATGCGAATCCAAGTGCTGTCCACGCTTCCACGCAATCTTCGTGCGATCTTAAGTAGTTTTGTAATTCCACTGATGCTTCTTCGAATTTTTGAAGCTTGAATGATATCATTCCTGCTCTGAACAGCGCCCAGTCTGTTGTCGCCTTCACGCAGAACTCGTGAGCGCGTTCGAGCTCATTAGAGTTGATTAAGTCGCGCGTGTAAATGTCCAAAGCGTCATCATCATCTCTGTAGCCGAAATCGACAGCTTTTTTGAGCAAGAAATCTCCCTTTACGTTATCATTATGAATTTTCATGAATTTGCCGAAGTTTGCATAGATGTCTGGGTTTTCTGGATCAATTTTAAGTAATTCAGCAAATGTTGATACTGCTTGTTGTTTGTCGACCTTTGTTCCAAGTAGATATAAAGCTTTTGCCTTCACTGATGAGTTTTCTTTGTTGTTTTCTATTGTAATTAGCTTTCTTAGGATTGAATCATCTTTTGTTTTCTTCCATGTTGCTAATTCTAACTGATACTTAACAACATCTGGCAGATCTGTTATCTCTGACTTGAGCTGCAAAGCTTCATCGAACCTATTTGCTTTAGTTAAGATATGGAATTTTTTAATTGTAGCAAGATGTGGATCAATTTTGTTAAGAATATCGATTATCCCAAGTGCTTCATCATATAAACCCAATTCATCCTTGATATCAGCTGCATAACTAAGTGCTGTTGGATAATTCGGAAATCTTCGAACAACTGCGTTTGTCCAGCTAGATTTGATGTCATTGTTTGTTTGTATTGAGATAAAGTGCTTATAACCTGCAAAGAAATTTGGAATTCTGCTAATTTCATTCTTCATTAAATATAAATCTTTTGCTAATACGGCTTCATGCCATTTTGCGAATGTAGTGCCGCCACCTGCTGTGTGCTGCTGTGCAGTGCGAACTGGATCGTCACCAAATAATGTTTCAATCTGAAGTCTAAGTAAATCATTCGCTTGCATGTTTTTAGCAACATTTAAACATTCGTCAAACTTTCCAGATTGATACAAAATGTTGATAGTTTCAAAAGCATCAGCAGAATTCGATGAACTCGCGAATTCTGCGAGATAATCGATTGTTGTTGGTGTTTTTGGAATAAACTGAACATATTTCGATTGGAAATCAGCTGACATCGTCTTTAAAGCATCAACAATGACTTTTAATGTAGTATTGTCGATTGAGTTATTTATCACTGAAATAATTGATTTCATCAATGTTGGATTTGGCTGGCATGTTGATAAGCATGTTCGAATATGAGTATTAATTTCTGTATCATCGGCTTTGTATGCTGATAAAATAATTATCAACCATGCTTGAAGATTGCTATTCTGATCTTTAAGAACAGTTTGGCACATTCTAATTGCTGGTATGTATTTTTCTAACTTATAATTGCACATTGCGATTAAAAGTTGTGTTTCTAGCAATTTATTATTCTTTCTAGCAGGAACAATTAATTTTATTGCTGCTGCTGATGCTTTCGCGTACTGCTGCGCTTCCAAAAGTTTCTTAACTGATTCGAAATCGGACTTAAATTGATTCATGAAATTGAAATAGTCAAATTTTATAAATATGACATGTAAATGGTAACGTCAAAAAAAAATAATATTTTTTGATATGTAAAACACATTTATGTCATGTAAAATCATAGCTTTGTTTAAACTTTGAACTTCATTGTAATGAGTTGATTTAGTGTTTAACATGCATTTAAGGCAAAATCACGTACTAGAAACAAAATTAGATAAAAAATAAAGCCCAATTGTGTATATTATCAGCTGTTTCGCATTTGCATGCTCATTTTATAAATTTTTCAACAAGAAATTCCGTTTTCTATCACATTTTGCTAAATCTCGAAATTTTCGAATTTAATTTAGAGTGAAATATACTTAAATTTTAATTGCATGAAAAGGATGGTGTGTAAAAATTTTAAATTGGTGGAAATGCTTTGATTGAAATCCAATAATTAATTGATTCGAGCAAAAGATCCTTTGTAAGCTCAGGTACTTCATATTTGAATCCAAGCTTTGTGATCTTCGAACCATCAATGCAATATTCGTTATGCAAGAGTAATTCTGGTTCAAGATATGGAGAAATTGGAGTAATTGAGATTTGGTTCTCTTCTACAATTTTACCCCATGGTTGCATATGTTCTTCATTTGAATCAGCAACAGCAGATTGGAAATTAATTCTTGCAAGATTTGAAAGAAAGCTTCCATAAAAGCCAGTTTTGATTCCATATATTTCTGATATGCATTTATTAACTTTAACCTGGTTAGTTTTACCTTGATCGCTCAAATTATAGATTTCTCGGAGATTTCCGTTTGTAAGAAGGAAATGAATTGCCCTTGCAACATCTTTAACGTGTACAGTGTTAATATTCAAGCCTTCTGTCCATAAAAATTTCATTTCTTTTCCTGTGTATTTATAAACTTTTCCGCATGTAAGACGTGGCATAATTCCGTTAATATCGCCTGGTCCGTATATGATTGATGGTCTAACAATAACAATTGGTAATTCGAGCTTACGAAGTATTTCTTCTGCTTCTAATTTTGCAGTTGCGAGAAGCGTCCATGGTTTAAGTTTGTCATTTTCATCTGATGGCTTATCAGAACTCTTATAAACTTGAGCTGTTGAAACTTCGATCCATCTCTTTATGCCACGCTTTTTTGCTTCTTCACCACAAACGCGAGCGACATTTAAAACCTTTTCAGCGTATGTTTCTTTGTCTTTTCCATAGTCATGTGTTGAAGCGAGGTCAACAACGTAATCGAATTGCTGTCCTTCTCCGATTTCGAACGCTTTCTCAACAGATTGCGCATTGATGAGATTTGCCATCTTGAATTCGACAGGTGGTGTCTTAAATAATTGCGTAAATTCTTCATTGAACCATGCCATTGCAGGAAGATTCTTATCTGCAGCACGAATCAAGCTGAACTCGCCTGATTCTGCAAGAAGCTTAACTAAATGACGACCTACAAAGCCAGATCCACCTAAGACGAGAATAGTTTTCTTATCACTTGACATTCTGTCAAATTATATTTTAAGGTTTTGTCAAATTGTCAAAAATTTCGGAAATTTTCTGACAACATCAGACTAAGTATTATGTGAAACTAACATTAAAGCTGCATAGTGAATATCAGTGGAAATTCGCCTCTCGATGTTCTCACTAAAGTTTCAATTCCTCGATCAAGGCCTAGTGACGTTATTTCAAATGATCCAATTGAAACTGACGAATTCTTCAACTTCATGTGCCAATTGATTGAGGAATCACAATTATACCTCAAATTCTTCTTCTTTGTTGTGAGATCCTTCAGAAATTACGCAGAGAAATAATGACTCTGAAATATTTCCGATCATTAAACTTGAAATGATTTTTTGCAAAGCAATGATGTACAAGATCAGCGAGAAATCATGCATTTTATTTAAACAAAGAATCCAATAGATCCTCAAAATGGCTCACAAAACTTTGAAGGATTCTTTTCAAGCTAATGTTATCATATTACAAAACAATTGGTAGCTTTGAGGTTATTTTGGCTTTGCATGAACTAGGAAATGGAGAAATCTTGACTTACGATGATTTACTTCAAGAAAATATTTTGATAATCCTGATATTTGAGAAATACTATTACAAGTTAATTCCAATGACAAAGGAAATTGATGTTATATAATATATTTTTGTACAAATTGTTATTTTCAAATAATATTTTTTAAATTTTTGATGAATGAAAATTTGAGATTTGTAAATAAGATTTCTAAGGTATAATAAAATATTTGTATAATATAAATATTAGGGGTATATATTTTATGAACTCCAACTTGCAAATCCTTATCAGTACTGCTTAAGCGTGGTACCACCTTGATTTCCTGCGGCCACGAGCCATTTCGAACTTACGGCCGTGGGAAGCAACCTTCGGGCGTG
>MRSU01002909.1:0-19046 GCA_008369845.1 Trichomonas gallinae | reverse complement strand
ACACTCGTCAAGGTCCTCTCCTGGTACGATAACGAGTGGATGTACTCCTGCCGCTGCGCTGATATCTTCCACCGCCTTGAACAGTACCTCTAAACAACTATCTTAACTGATATTTCCATCATCTAGTTTATTATATTTGATATTTATCAAAAAATATTTTTTTTCCCTCATTTTAGCATTCATATCACATCAATAGTATTCTAATCTATAATATTAATGTAATATTCATTAGAAAAATAGTGAAATGAAAATAAAATCCGACAGGTCCGACGGGATCCTTCCCAGAGTCGATGATATTGAAGTAAATGGTTCTTTATGTGCCAAAATATATATTTCACTAATAAAACCACAGTTATCCACGCAACTTTGTTTTTTTTAATCTGATCATCATCCTTATTCCAATTTGGAATCGAAAAATACAATCTACCGACACTACACAGTAATATAATCACGAAAAAGGTTTGAACTTACAACATGTTTTCATATCTTTTGCCTCAAAAAACAAGACTTGTGAGGTCACTTTATGACTTAGATCTACTGCGTCTATAGCGTCTGCACACACCTACTGACGCATAAAATCAGGAGGATCAGCCGCAATCAAGTTTTCAGGCAACTTTTTTGATGATCATACATAATTTATCAGCTCGTTCTAGAGCCGTATTAAATATGTAAAAAAAAGGTTGAACATTTTATGTCAAGATTTTGCAATCTATTTGAAAACAAAAACGTCTTATTTAGATGAATTTGTGGATAATAGAGGCAAGAAAAGAAGTTACACAGGGTTATGCATGATTTTAATGTGATTTAAATTTTTTTGACATTTAAGTTTTTAATTTTTAAGTGGCTACATATGCGGACATATGCAAATAAGCGAATGGTATGTTAAGATAGAGAGTATTTGATAGTTATAACTACAATAAACAACTTTTTACTTATTATTAGATATACGAATGCATAGTAAACTACTGTATTACGTATAGGACCTTAGCATTACAGCTGTATAATGTAAAACTATGTTTTCTAAGATAATGTTTTTTTCACTTCGATATGAGGCGGAAATACGTTGATCATATTACCATCAACAGTGCATAATGTAAGTGTATGCTTCTGTAAATAGGCGCTGATCTCCTCTAGGTTCTTTTCTAGCCATAATATTATAGAATACCTGTCGTTAAGCATCTCCGAGGCTGTATTACTCTCTATCATTACGGCTAAGCATGAGCAGAAGACCTTAATGTTCTTGAAATAGAGCTTTGATCCAAATACCTCCGTGAGCCATTTGTAGGCTGGGGATTTCTTGTAGTTGTATACTCTCTTGTTGATGTTGACAATAACTGGGTTGTAGCTGCTGCTGATGTAGTTAAAATCAGAATTCATACCAACAAAATTTTGACAAAATTTGTTTACTAAAGTCATCCTCTCAAAAGAATGCTTTCTTTTTTCTCCCAAATATCATTTATCTTTTTTAGAGCAATACAGTGATGATTGGACCGATAATAATTTCAATTACATTAAAATTTGTTTTCAGAACTTTTGACTCCTCACAAAAAATATAGCTATGAAAGACATTAATAAGAAAATAATATAAAATTAAAAAAAAGTCAATGAAATTTACAGAAGAGTCAAGTAATGTGATTCAAATTCTATAAGTTATATATGCAACTGGTCGTCGCAAACAAGATATAACTTATCATGTGCCTCGATAATCAGGTTATAATATATGCTCTCGTTGATCAATGATTCGTTAAAATAAGGTTCTTTTGTAAAAACGAAACAAAAAGAGCCTAAAGCCTTGATTAGACACCATTTTTGTACCTATCGTATATATTTCGAGTTTCTGAAATTTCTTGACTAATAATTGATTTGTAATTTAATGACGAAATCATGATTCGATTTTAAATTAAATTGAAATAGCTGAAAAGAAATTATTTAGAGATCGAAAATAAGTCAAAATTTGGAAATAGTGAATGTCTTTTTGACCTAAAGCGGAAATCTATTCTAATTGCATAAAACGCATGATTTTTGAGTCGTAGATCTTATTTTTGGACTTTTTAGACGACCTCACTTTGAATTGGTCGAAAGAACTTTTTACAACATAAAATATCGATAGTTTGATTGAGTTTGGGACACTTTGCTATGTAAGGAGATATAGTTTTGAAGTCGTTTTTTTTTTGAAAACTAAATGAGTTTAATCCCTATTTTAGTAATAAGATATAATTATATTAATAAATCTATGATTAACATATGCAGGGAGGATGCTGGACTTCAAAATACTAATACCATTGAAACCAGCACACTCATAACTCAGCACAACAAGAAAAAATGTTGAAATATGTGACCAAAATTGTCAATTTTGTACGTCTTTAATAAAAATAAGTGGTTTCCATGCGAAATAGACATTGCACACTACACAGATTACGCAACAACTTCGTATTTTCATACAGTGGCCATCCAACTTTCACAAATCATGATTTGGTCGAGCAAAATTTTTACATAAATATATGATTAGATGTCAAAAATAACCATTTTGTTAAAAACGATACAAAACTAGATTATAACACAATATATCGATATACAACATTTTTTGCTTATTTTCATCATTTCTGTCAAAAAAAAAATTCAATTTTCGCTCGTGCAAAACTATTTTATTAGATTAAACAGCTATACATCATGTAATATATATTTCCTGATGCTTTTCACACGCATTCACACCCGTAAAAAGGGATGATAGAAATATTTTGACTTTACTAAAAGCAGTGAAAATATCATAGAAATTGTCACATTGTTTATTAATTGCTAAATTAAACGAATGAACGTTCATCTGTTCTTTAAATTTTTAATTTTGTTCGATTTTTTTAAACACATCTAATAATATATGGATGGAGATACATCCAAATAATATATATACGAGATCGAATGAGAAAATATCTATCTTAAAAGATCATGTGAAAATATAAATGAATTGTAGCTTTATTTCTTTGGAAATTACTTATAGAAGGTGAAGGACCTTTGAATGGTTATACTTATGCGGCTTCCTACGTAATAATCTAACTTTAAATTATTATAATTTATGATCCACAATCATAAATAAAACAAAAATATATGGATATTGACAAGTGCGCTTTGCTTATTACTATTAAAAGAATTTTTCATAATAATATTCTTATATGCAATTAGACAGTTTACAGTTTAAAATATGCATTGTATTACTAGGATAAATGATATAACTTTACTCTTATGTTTCTATATTGTAATATTTTCAATAAGGCTTATTTTCACGATTAAAGCCATACTCTTTCAATGTGAATCTATATTTAAAACGTACTGTACTATATATCAGTAGTTTGCAAGCATAAATGTTATGATTTGACTCGAAATCATTAAAAACATTTTTCATATGATTTCAGCTAGTTATGTTCATATTTTATGAGGTTATATGTGGTATCATCTGCTTTGTGGGCTGATTTGACGTAGTTGACTTCGAATCGAAAATATTGCAGAGCAAGGTTTGATATTTATGAAAGATGCTGTTGTATCTATATTAGACCACGAATTTTTCTTACTGTTGCAGCTGGAATAATAGTGGATTGTGGTATAGGATATAGAAAAAAATATAATTTACTCTTCCTGTGATAATTTATAAAGCATTTTTTTTTAAATTTAATTGTCATGAATTTTTTGTTGATTTTCTTATAAGCATGTTATAAAGATATTAAATATTTGATTCCCGCCAAAAATAAAAAAATTAACGGTCTCCAAAAATGTCGGCTAATCAGGAGAGGGACATTGTTGAGACTGTTGTAACAGTGAGGAACAACCTTAGACAGAAGAGGAGGAATGAGCTGAAAAAATCGCCGGAAATTTCGAGATATATTCACAAAATCGAGACAAACACGTTTTCAGAGCCAGATAACATAGACGAGTTTGTCGCTAAGGCTGATAGATTGACAAAACGTAAAACAATTCTTCAAAATAAGTCAGTAAACCGCAAATTAAAATCAACTTTTGATAAATGGGAAACAAAAGCGAAAAACAAATCGAAAAAGACAGAACCAAAGCGAATAACACTCCTTGATGATGATTCTTCAGGGATTTCTACAAAAAAATTGTCGCCTATCAAAACTTTAAAGAAGAAAGACACTGGATTCAAAACTACACACAGAAAAGTATCAATATCATCTGTTAAACCACAAAAATCTTCAACATTTTCGTCAAAAACTAAAATTACAAAATTAAACTCACAAAATTCTGAAATTCAAGCGCCAAAAATCATTGAACAAGGAATACCAGAAGATTTGTTTAAGATATATCAACAGAAGTACTTAAGTCGCGTTGAAAAAAAGAAAACATCTGTTCATAAATATATATACGATTTATTACAGGTTGTTTCTAGTGGAAGTGATGATGAATTTGTTGAATATCAGCGAAAGAAAGCATTTGGAAGCCTCAATCTTCGAGAAAGTTCTGATGATGATTTTATGCATTCGCTAAGTCCTGTTTTAGGCATCAAGCAAGAGAAGAGTGATGATGGTGAATCAGAAGACTCAGAAATTGAGCCATTTGCATTCAAGAATTTTTCTGATGATGATGAAATTCCGTGCTACTCGTTCAAAAAACGGATATCTCTGCGAAAAGAGTCGAAGAACTCGCGAAATCTCAAGAAAGAAGTCCTTCAAGATGTTTTGGACCAAATCTCAGATGATTCAGATGTCGATGACAACGATTTCTTCAAATTGAAGGTTGAATCATCTACAAAATCAGAGGAGTCTTCGCTGATATTAGATCAAAACACACAGATTTCGAATAAATCAATATCAAGCACAGAATCACAGAAAGAAGAACAAATAAAGAAGAGTTTGCGAGACAAAGTTTCACAGACAGATGAGAGTGTCGTGTCGTCAGTCAAAAGGCAGCCAGAAGAGAACAAGTCAGATGACACAGAAGACAGAAACGATTTCAACATCGATTCATCAGAAGACGCCGACCGATCTGCGCCAGTTTCTCCAAACGTCAGGTCTAAGGACTGGGACAAGTGGGTCGCTAAGCAGCTCGAGCAGATCGGGCGAAGCATTACGACATCAGAGAACGAAATAGTCATCGTGAAGAAGAAAAACGTCAACAGCGAAGAGGAAGTTTCACCAATTAACAGCAGCAGGAGCAAAGTATTAGACATCGGCATCGGTAGCTACTCTAGCGAGAACGCTGACGATGAGAGCAGCGAAAAGGAATGAATCTTGTTTGTTTTTCAATAAATATTTATACTATTCGTTTAATTGTATATTTTCAAAAATCATTTTTTTTCTTTTCTTTATCTAATGTTTTGTTTTACTACGATTTTTGAATCTTCTTATTTTTATAAATAAATTATGAATGTGTGATAGAAATAAAAACAAATACGTGAAGTGTTGTTATGTTATTTATATGATGAACTTTATTTAAAACTGTTTTGTCTTGTTTCTTCAGGAAAACAATTGGAATTTTGGCTTCACATTCATAAGAAGAGAAATGGGATAATAATGCTGTGTAGGGAGAGTTTAACGTGTTTCTAATAATTGGATTGCCTTCATTTCTTTGTTGATCAGCTATATAAGAGTACTCAATGATTAGAGAACCGGATTCTCGCATAAATACAGATTTAATTATACTATTTTGCTGAAAACTGCAGTTAGATATGATTACGTTGAGTTTAGCAGAACCGAATAAAGCATTATTTGAACCAATATTATTCAAATAGTTACAAAATTTAACATGACAAGGAATATTCGAACTACCAGAAAGAAATGCATTATAATATGTATTTATTTGTGGCTGATAATTATTAGAAAAAGTTGAATATAAAATGGAAGATTCAGTTGTGATTTGATCAACCCAAAAACAACTTTCACCATTTATTTTCGAAAATGAGTTATTAGTCGTTGATATATTAACATTGTTGAGACAATAAAAAGTTCCAAGTCCAGGAAAAGATTCATCACCTGAATGAGATATCGAAGAATCAAATATTTTTTGCTTAGGTGTTGTAATTCTACAAAAAACACCTTGAGATGATGCTTTTGATTTGTAGCTGCAAATTTTACTTTGACAAATTTCGCCTTTGTCTGAGAATAAAACGGATCCTCCGTTCGTTGGACTCGAACACTTAGAAAAAAAGACATCTTCAATCAAGAGCTGTAATAAATCTGAATTAGAACTAAAACTAACTGAACTACTCTTCTCTTCAATGAATTTGCATTCTTTTAAGTAGTAATTTTTATCAGTAGTTCTAACAACAGGATCTTCTGCACCTGCTACAGTCTCATACTTATCTCCTTTTCTATAATAATCTTCCCATGCACGAAAACACTGAAACAATAATCATTTCAATTGAAACATTTTATATTTTATTTTATAAGATTTTGGCAGATGTCGTCAGTTTGACGTCACGATTATTTTCAATTCAAACCAAATTATAAAAATATCAGTTTACAAACACTTTCGAGGTTGTAAATCTTGTGATAAACAATAACATGGATAGAATATTTTTAATAAACAAATTTGCCTTTCTTCATTTCTTTGTTCTTGATGCGTTCACGAATTTCGTCTTCTACTGACTTCAGTGTAACACCACGTGAACGTGGAACTGCGCTGCGAGCATTGCGTGTCTCAAGCATTGCTTCAATAGACTGAGAAAGCAGAGAATTACGCTGGGCAGCAGATTCAAGGACTTTCCTGTACTGCATGTTTACATCTCGAACACGAGAAGAAGAAAGAACGAATGGGTCAAGAATATGTGTTTTTGCACTGACATAGGACAGCTGCTGCTCTTTAGCTGGAGGCATAGTGAACTGTACTTCATCCTTCCTTGATAGTTTCTTGGCTTTCTTCTTGTTATCAATCTCAAGAGCAGAAATTTTTTGCACAGATAGAACTGGCCGACGAACTTTCACATAATCGTTTTCTACACTCACACCATTAAACTTGCCGTCCTTCTGAGATGATTCGAAGTCGTAGTCAGAGTCAGAATTGTTCCTCATTGTATGCGCGCGACGTGAAAAATCGCTATTTTCCCATGTACCGAATTCATCGGAATCGAACGAGTTCTTCGTCTTCTTTGTGCTCTCGAAATCATCGGAGAATGTCGTGTTCACGATGTCTTTGGATGCCTCAATGATGAAATCAGAGCCTTCAGATGCAATATTTTTCTTGTTGTTTTTAGTGAGATCAATCGCATATTGTGATGATTCGATAACCATACTTGCGAAATCGCTTGATGATTTTTTATCAACAGATTCACTGTCAACGAATTCTATGAATGAACTTGTGTCATCAACTGTTTTATTCGTTGTCTTCTTAGGTTCAGATTCAACAGAAATGAAACTGCTCTCGAAATCGTCTGACTTTTTAGTAGATTTAGAATGACTTGATTCGATTGTATCAATGAAACTCGATGAATATTCGACGTCAGCAGGTTTGCTTGCTTTAGATGGTTTGATTGTCGAGCTTTCAACGTCAATGAAGCTGCTGTCTGTCTGAATATTCTTGTTAGGAGTCTGAGAGAAAGCTGAGCTGTCGATGATTTCGACGAAATCACTTTCAGTGTCAACTTTGTTTTTCTTTTTGTCTATGACTGAGCTTTCTGTGTCAATGAAACTCGTGCTTCCAACAATATTCGTGTTAGTGTTTGATTTGGAAAAGGCCGAGCTGTCGAATTCTACGAAATCGCTTTGATCATCTGTTTTGTTCGTTTTGTCGAAATTCTCTGTTGAGAAAGCAACACTACTCTGGATGCTAACAACATCATTATCTTTATTTTTGTCTGTGAGCATGATATTGCTGTCATAGGAAAATGATCCATCTCTGCTTCCATTCGATGACGCACTGCTTTTCTTTGATCCTGACGCACTGCTGTTTCTTCTTGACTTCATTGGAGAAATTATTTCGCTATTCACTTCAAAGAAACTAGAATCATCAGACAAAATGCTGTTTTTGCTTGCTTTATCGCTTTCACTTTGTTTCTTTTTATTATCTTTATCATTTTGATTTGTTTTTTGTTTTTCATTTTCTTTAATTTTTGATTTTTCATTATGATTAATTGTAACTTTTTGATTTGTTTTTGGTTTTGTTTCAGTGCTTTTCTTGTTTTGCGGGGATTGTTTCTTATTTTTCATTTTAGACTCGACTTCTTCGACTGTTTCTGGTATTGAGTTGCTGAGGAAAGAGTCGTTGGAGAGAATTGCGCTGCTTGACAAATCATCTGAATCAGGAGAAGAGATTTTCTTCGCGATATTTTCGAATCCTGAGTCATGCACACTTAGAGCAGAGACAAGGTTCTCAAGTAGGTCATCGCTGTTTATTGTATCTTCGGATTTATCACTTAATTCATAACTGGAAACTTTCTGTGGCTTTTTAATTTGATTATCTGAGAAACTTTTTTCTTTTTCTTTGTCGCTTTCTTTGTCAACGAGGCTGTTGTCACTGCTGAGTATATCACTCCAGTCCTTTGACTGACTGGCAGTTACATCATTCGATTTTTGAGATTCTGGGCTGTAGGATGAACCAGTTGGACTTCTCGATTTGTTTCTTAGGTCAGGGATCGTGAAATCGGACATAGAATCACTAGATAAGTGCAGGGCATCTTTCTTTGGTGTGTCATGCTTCTTTTTACCATTGATAATATTTCCATTCTCGTCTTCTATGAACATTCCTGAGACAGGGGAATTCGATGACTTTCCGGACGAATTCGACTGCGGAGAAACTTTTTTGGCATCAACTTTGGAAGGCGGAGGTGTTTTGAACTTGATGTTCTTCTTGCTCTTGTTGTTGTCTTCGTCGCTGTTTGTAGTGTTGATCTTGTTTTTGGTGGATTTTCTTCCGTCTGAGCTTCCATCACTTTTATGTGGTTTTTTGAAGACATCTGAGCTTTCGTCGCTTAATATTGAGTTCTTGTGTGATTTCTGTGTAGCCAAGAAGCTGTCTGATAATATGCTGTTTGTTTTTCCTTCAGAATTTTCATCAGATAAAATTGAATTTTTCTTTACTTGCTTTTTCTCAGTTGATTTAGAGAAATTGTCTGATAATATGCTGTTTGTTTTACCTTCTGAGCTTTCTTCACTTAATATTGAATTTTGATCTTGTTTTTTCTCAGCAGTTTGTGCGAAACTACTTGATAATATGCTGTTTGCTTTGTCTTCAGAACTATTTTCGCTTAAAATCGAATCATCACCGGTTTCATTTTTGGAATTTGTTTTTGCAAAACTATCTGATAAGATGCTGTTAGTTTTTGCATCAGAGCTTTCATATGTTTTGGCTGGTTGCTGAGGAATTTCATTCTTATCTTCTAATGGGGCAGTATTTGTAAAACTTCCTGAAATAATGCTACTAGTTCTAGTTTGAGAGTCTTTAGTTCTGTTATTTTCATCTGTTGTATTGAAATGAGAACTATTTCTCTTTGATTTAGCGAAACTATCTGAAATTATTGAATTACTTTTGATTCCAGAGAGATTATCAGATAAATCACTGGCAGATGAGCTACTTTCACTGAGATCAGCAACAGTTTTTGGTTTTGCTGGCGTTTTCTTCTTGCTTTGGAAACTATCTGATAAAATACTGTTTCCTTGGATCCCTGAGAAAGAATTCACCGAAGTATTGTCACTTTTATCATCCATTATGCGTTTATCGCCTTTTTTGTTTGATCTGGGGCTTTTTGCAAAAGATGTTGAAATTATTTCTGAAATGTTGCTTAAACTGCCTTCATTTGAATCATTTGGGTCGACTTTTTCTTTTACTGGCGGTGAATCGTCGAATGAACTATCACTCATGATACTATGAACGTTTTTGCTGCTTGATTTTTCTTCTTTTGGTTCTTCTGAGTTTGATTCGAAAGAACTTGATAGAATAGAGTCGCTACTACCATCTGATGTATTTTTTGAGCTTGTTTTTGCATCAGGCTTAAAGGCTTCTTCTGGCAAATCTCTTGAAGATCCAGCAGTTCTTTTAAGCGATGATGATAGAATGCTGAGGATCTCATGGCCATCAGAATCACTTAGAGCTATGCTTGAGTTACTATTTTGGCTTTTTGGTGAAGTTTTTTTCGCGATAATTTCGCTGAGCGGTAGATTTTTGTTTGCATCTTCCATTGTCAAATTTCCGGAGCTCTCATTCGATTTATCTGACTCTAATTCCGAATCTATTGAAGATGAATTGAATTCACCAACTTTTCGCAAAAAAGACGAAGCAGATGCAGGAATGTTGATATTATTCCCCGTAAGATCGCTTGCATTGCTTTTTTCTTGTCCTTTGTTATGCGAATTTCCATCATCTGAATCTGATTGATTTGAGAGGATTGAAGAGTATGAAATGGAACTATTCTTGTGTTTTGGAGATCTTGGCGATATCTGATCTGATATTATCGATGACAAATTCGATATTCTTGATTTATCTGCGCTTTTTCTTCCTTTTGAGCCCTCAATATTAGAGCTGTCTCTATCCTGACTCTGATTCATATCAGAATTGGCAAATGATGAAATGATTGAATCAGGATTAATGTCGCTCATCGAAATTATAAATTTTACCAACCCCTACTTTAGAAATTTGGGGGATTGTAAACATTTTAATTATTCACAAGAAAAAATTGCCGTTTAAAATTATTTTATTTCCCAATTTTAATTCAAATATAAATGCTTTATATCCTAATCTACAACTTTACCATTTAAATTTTTATTCTTGTCCAATACATTCATCTTATTTTGTTCAATTCATCAATTATAACTATTCTTCATTGCAAGAGTTAACTAATAACTTTATATACATGCTAGTATCCTAAATATTTGGATTAACAGCAAATTTCTTGAATTGATATCGATTTGATGAAGACGTCAAAAATGAATTGAGTTTTGACAATTATACTTAATATTTTAGATGATGTTGCTAGTTGGGATGATTAAAGCTGAAATGCAGGTGTTCTTATCTAAAACATTTCATCGAAAATAACATCTTTCCGATATTAATGACTTTTATAATATTATTTACGTAGATATAAGCATAGATATATAAAATACATATATACAAAAGCTAATAACTTAGTTTTAGATTGATTGATTTGATGATGGGAATAAAAGGTGCTATTTGCAATAAGCGGATAATTTATAATCGTTAGAATGCATTGAATATGCATTCACGATCAACCCTGGGATCAAAAGCATGAATCAGCATGAAAAACAAATTTTACTGTTCTTACAGATGACAAAATGTAGGAATAATCTAGAAAAATGGAAGCATCTTCAGAAGAGTCAGACGAGTGAATCATTTATTTAAGCCGATTCCATGTACAGGTGAATTCTGGAAGTTTTCCTTACACGTTTTATGCAGAAAATCGCCGGCTAAATATAGATAACACTGATCTGTTAAAGAATGCATAGTCAGTTTTCTTTAATATTTGGTTTTTGTTTTTTTCTTTGAAAAAATCAGAGAAAACCTGAAAGCGGCTGTTCATTATTAAGATGCTAAGATTATTACAGTACGGAACCATTGTTTTTATCATTAATTTGGTGTGTAATTTTTTGAATGTTTTTAGAAAAAATGACCAAAAAATTGAAAATATTTTAATAGATAACAATAATTCTGCAAATATTCTTTAAAATTGTAAATTTGAATAGTAATTTTGTATAAATTCATCTCAAAAATTAAGTATCAGAAACAATATACTATCGATTTTTTTAACAATTATAAGGTGAAGCACGGTATTTGAAATTTCTGAAGAGGTTAAATTAACGTTACCAAAATAATTTAATAACATGATATTGATTATTAGCATAATTTTTCTATCAAATAATGAATTTTTGAAAGGGTGTATTTGGCTAATTTGCTACGACGTCTTTTTTATTAACATTTATTATAATGATATAAAGCATACCATTTTATTTTCTATTATCCACAATTTCAAAAGAGATCAAAAAATCAAACATTTAGTCCAGTATATATATCTTAATATTATACCTTAAAATTAAATTGAAGAGTAAAAATTGAATCTAGTTTTGATAAAAAATTCAATATTTTGAATGAAAAATCCAGAGAACCAAAGTTTCTTTAAAAGTATAGTTCAATCTAATACTTAAGTTTTTAGAAATTTAATGCAATTTTAAATAATTTTATGATTTATGACCAGCATATGCGAACGGAATGATATTTTCGCGACAATTCTTTTACAAACAAGTTTTCAATGCGCTCTCAATTTATTAACATTTTTTTCGTAGAATGTCTTTAGCGTCATATATTATTCATTCATTTAAGCATCTCCTTGATTCCAAGTTTCATGATCAATATCTTGTCGGTGGACCTGATTTTCCTATACCAAAGTTCCAGATTCAAGATGTTTTATCAATCACAGAAGAAGCAAAAAAGACATTTGCACAACAAAATAGATTACTCAAACTTATCGGACCAACAATTGTTGTTGGTGACCTCCACGGAAATCTCCACGACCTTTTACGTATTATTCGCAGAGGTGGAAATCCAGAGATTACACAATATTTATTCCTAGGTGACTACGTCGACAGAGGCCAATACTCTGTTGAGGTAATAATCTTACTTTTCGCTTTCGCAGTTCAATATCCAAGATCTTTCTTTTTACTTAGAGGCAACCACGAATTCCGCAGGTTGAACGACAAGTATGGCTTCCATCAAAGCGCTATCGAATCAGGCTATGCTGATGTTTATGAACCTATGAATGAGGCTTTTAACTATTTGCCTTTGGCAGCAATCGTAAACAGGTCATACTTCTGTGTTCATGGCGGTATTTCATCACACCTTCATAATTTAGAAGATATCGAAAAGGTTCCGATTCCGCTGACAGAAGAAGGATCTCTTATGGTTGAAGACCTTCTTTGGTCTGATCCAAATCCTTCTGCAATCATGTTTCAACAGTCTGAGCGCGGCGTAGGAAATTGTTACGGATATTTGGCTGCCGCCGCATTCACATCTAAATTCAAGCTTAAATCAATCATCAGGGCTCACCAATTCATTGAAACCGGAATTCGCTACAATTTCGACAATTTGGTTATCACAGTGTTTTCTGCAAGTAATTACTCACCAGAAAACAAAAATCCATCATGTTTCTTGCGCATATACGACAATGATCGCTTGGAACCAATCTTATTGCAGTCCTTGCCGTTCATGGATCGTAAACGCGCGCATTTCACGAGCGTACTGAACTACGTCGCAGTTAATGTCCATCCCAAGATCATCCGTTCAGTTTCTAACTGCATAAGGAGCAGATATCCACATGGATTATGTCTCTCTGGATCCCTGAGCTCAATGAGATTAGTTGCCTCAAAGAATAGGAGTTTAGATCGTGTATGTCACGATTTGAATGTTATTACAGAGACATTTTAATTATTGTTTTTTATATACTTGTTTTTGTTAGTAAATATAGTTTTGTTTAGCTAATTACAACCAGTACATTACCATTATAATAGCAATGTAGCATTTTATAATTAACCTCATTTTATTCAAATTTTCGGCAAACGATAAAAGAGAGATTATTTCTCGACAGAGAAGATATAAAATCTCAAAAACTTGATACTCTTTTAGATAACACTGGCATATACTGTTATTCGATGTTGTTTATAAAAATTAATTACTTTTTTTCTGAACTATCATATTTTTTTGCCACCATTACAAATCTGACTTTTATATGTTGTAAAGTGACAAATTTAATTCTTGATATCGATTTAGGTTATTCACGCAATTACAAACTCATAGGCATCCACATGATGTTCTTTTATGCAATTTAGAGCAGAAAACAATTATAACGTGTAATTCATTTGAAAAACGACATCAACATATTTTTATTCTTTCTGTGTCTTATAGTATAGTGATTTCAAGTAATTGTGAGACCAAAGGAAAAAGATAAACAATACTAGCTTCATTTTCTCAGATTCATTTTTCTTTTTTGGATGATGCTCTTTTTTAACTGAGTCACACACATCGAAAAGTTAAGCTAAGTTTGTTGAAACATTATTAGATGTGTGACACACAGAAAGAGGAATTTTGTGTTTTATAATCGATTTTCATATATAAAAAATGCTAATTTACACTCTCAATGGACACAATATACAATATAAGAAATTATTTCATGTTGACCACAAACAAGAAGCAATAGATAACATTTTCTATGCTGTTTTGTGGTGTTTTGTATTGATTTTTGGTCCATATGTGAGAAATATAATTGTATTATTGTACATATACTATTACACACATTTGGAACAGGATTTTCGTTTATTCTTGACTTTTTGGATTCGTTGATTTCTATTACGGAAAATGCCCAAATTAGGTTTAAATTCATCTGGATTAGATAAAATGGACAGAATTATATAACATTCAAATTGATACTTGATGTTATTTAAAATCCAAATTTCTTTTTCTTCTTCATTTATGTAAACAGGAGTTAAATATGAAATAAATAGAAACACCCGATGTTTAAGTTTAGGTTAAATATACAATAAAACTTTTAAAACATAAATACATAATAAAATGCTTATTCCAAAGTAGTTTTTGCGAGCTGTGCCTTGAGGTCATTCTCTTCATCGGACAATCTTTCAATTTCTGCCTCCATTTCCTCTGTCTGGGAGCGAATCTTCATGCACAAGTTATCAATTGGCGTGTTGAACTTGAGTCTGGCTGTGCTACCGTTTCTGAGCTGATTGATTTGTTCCCAGCGCTTCCTGTTTTGAGTTGTGAGCTCGATAATTGCGATTTTGAGTTTTTCTAATTCTGCCAAAGCGACATCTTTCTTGGTTGCATCCTTTTCTTTGAGGTGCTGGATCTTCTGCTCGAGGTGCTTAACATTGGAGTCTTGTTGTCTTAATTTCTCCATAAGTTCATTACTTGTGTGTTGTTCTTTCTTGAAAGTGTTTGCGAGTGAATCCTGGCGTTCTTCTTCCTTCATCATCTCCTGGATGGATGACTTGATTTTATCCTCGAACGAATTAATCTGTTGGAGGAGGATTTCAGTCTTATTGCGCATTTCTTCGATTTGTTCATAGGAAGTCGAAGATTTAGGTACAGGGATCTTGCTTTCGAGGGTCTTGCATTTTTCAATTTCTGCTTTGATCAACTCATCAACTGGTTCTTGGTTCTTGAATTTTTGTAAAACTGCGTTTGACTGGTTTGTGAACTCAGAATAGAGCATTCCCATCGTTGAAAGAACTTGGATGTCGATTTCCTTGCCGAGCTCTTCATTTTGAACCTGTGTAAGGTTGGCAAGATTTGTTTGGCGATATTGGGAAACTTCTTCTCTGAGGTTCTGAATATTTTTGTATATACTTGTTATCTTGTTTGAAGACTGTTCGCGCTTTTCAACTCTTTCGCGTTCAATTGTTTCGATATCTTGCTGATAAGTTGAAAGATCGAGCTTGCTTTGAGTGATGATGGCTTCTATTTTATATACTTCATCGAATGTCTGTTCAATTTTGTTGTTAATCTCACGTGCTTCTGGTGTGGAGTTCTGTGAAGAGTTTTCTCTTGCTGCGAGCGTTTCTGCTTTCAAAACAAGCATTTCATAATCCTGCATTGTCTGTTCGAGGCTTTTGAGGTCTACTTTTTGAGCCAAACTCCATGTTTCCGTGGCAAGTTTCATTTTCTTTTGTACTTCATTGCATTCCGCAAGCTTCTTGTCGAGGAGAAGCTTGACGCTGCTGACTTGTCTCTGTGTTTCGCTGTAGGTCTTGATTAACTGCGCTTTTTGCTCTTCCATTTTATTTAATGACAATGTTGTCACGTTTTTGTAAATAAAAATTACTTTTTTGATTTTTACTTCATATATTACTTCTTTGTTATCTATATTTCACTTTTTACGTATAAATTGTGTCTTAATTTAGCGATTAGACTAGATTATTCCATAAACAGGCCTAATCATTTTAGCCTCATACAATACTATTTTTATATAGTATATATTCTAAACAAAAAGTTCGAAATCACGAAATTTAATTTTGATCAAAAATAAATCTTCAAAAATCCATATTTTTGTAAACAATTCAGCTAAATATCGGTTGAAAATGATTTTATCAAATCGAAGAATTTAATATAAAAAAATATATCAATTATAATCTAGGATTCACTAATATAAGATTTAGAGGTGAATTATAGTATTGGTTTGCTAGTACAAATAGATAGTTTACAAGACGAGTTATTAAGCTGTTGGAGTGCGAAGAGCTGATTCCACAGTTGTAATTGTGTCACTGAGGAGGTTTACGTCAGCCTGGATGGTATCAATGCACTCAAGCTCGGTGACAATTGATTCTATCGATGAAATAATTGTTTCCAATTCTTCATAACTTTGTTCTGAGAGGCTTTGAATATTCTTTCTTGCATTTTCTAATGATTCCATGGCTTTTATTGCAACATCACCCATTCCATCGAGTTTAATACGAATCTGTTTTGTCACTTCATCAAAAGATCGAATTATATCCTGCGAATATGTTTCAAGTTGACTAACAACATCAGAAAATTGCTTTTTATCTTCTTCGCTGATTGTAGAGAGTTGTATTCCACTCGATCCTGTTTGGGGTACCTCCACCATTGTTTTTTATTTTTATTTAGGGGATGACACCATAGACCCTAAATTTAAAATTAGGGTCCAAATGGTAACAACCCCTATATTAAAATTAGGGTCCGATGAGTGTCAACCCCTTGCAAGTCAAAGTGTTTTTTTTAAGAAATAATGTTACAAAATTTATTTATTTTAGAGATTTACAATGAAATACATACCATATGGAAGGGATAAGAAATCTATCTGATCATATTTTCTTCTTTAGATCAGCAATGACTTGTCAAAATAATTTGATTATTTTTTAATCGCAATACTCGATTTCTCTATTATAATTAGCATTTATTCAAAGGCACATGCAGTAGGATCAAGAGACATTGCACATGTATCCTCCATATGGCATTGCACTATATCTAGAGTTTGGACCAATTTGCTAGGTTATTTGGAAGTGAATTTTAACTAGTAAATATTACCTGAAATGTAAAATATATTTTGACATGTAAATTTAATTTTGTCGTGTAAATTATATTGTTAATGTCGCGTCAACACAAAGAAATTAAAATGTGTCCTTTATGCATCACAGAGCTCAGCCCGAGTGAGTATGACTTCTATCCTTGCCCATGCGGTTATCAGATTTGCTCATTTTGCTTCGAAAAACTCATCACTGAATATAAATCAACTGGCTGTCCTCTTTGTCGACGAATATACGATGATGACGCTGTTGATCGTGTAGGACCTCAATACAGGCCTGTTCCTATTGTCAGGCCGCCCCCAGAAAAGAAACCAGAACCAGTTGGCTTTATTTTATCAAAGAAGATGGTTCAGATTGTAGGAATCCCGCAAAAGTATCTTTTGACATCATTATTGACAAGGCATGATTATCTCGGCCAATATGGCATTATTCGAAAAATTGCAATTTTTTCAAGTGAAAAAACTCCGTTTAGAAAGCAAACTATTCATTCGATTGTTAATCCAGATCAATTACAAGGCAAATCCTCGGTTTATGTTAAATTTAGTTCACAATATGAAGCTGATTTATGCATTTTATCATTAAACAACATTTCGATCAAAGATGAAACAATTTTAGCATCTTACGCGTTAACAGAAGAGTGCTCTGAGACATTGCAGAACAAACCATGCCCAGAAAAAAAGAATTGTTTGAAAGTTCATAAAAAGAATACACCAACGAAAATTCATTTTATGCCCGAAGATATAGATAAAAAATCAGATAGATTTATGAATACTTTACAGATTAAAGTCCCAGAAAATTATCAAAATTATCCAAAAAGATCTTTTGGAACATCTTTGTTCCCACCACCAAGAATTATTCCTCCTCGTGATGGAAATGGACATTTTATGATTACAAATGTCTTTAATACAGATATGTCTGTTTCTTTGTTTGATTTAGCCAAACATCCAGATGCTATTCTTCTCCCATCTCCTGTACCCATGAAACCTCTTGTTAGTTTATTGGAAGGTCTCGGATTAGATCAAAGATAGATTGTATTAAAAATATTACTTTTGATCTGATCATATTTCAGCACTTTTCTAATAGAAATCACTTTTTCACATAAAAAGTAACTCGTTCAACTTGAAATTTAATTTTAAATTAAATATATAAATTTTCGCAATGAATAACAAAAAAATAAAAGAGTCTTATGTATTGCTCTCTAATTATTTAACAAAATCCTAGAATTTATCATATTTCAAAAAAATATAAAATTGAAGATTTTTAGAATATTAAACACTTTTATTAGAGATTTTTATGGTTTTAGCCAACCATGGAACGCTTACGGCCTCTAGAACGAACTTTCTTCAGTCTCTTCAGTATAACGTCAGCCTTTTTACAATGCTGAGTGTAGGAGTCGAATATAACTTGAAGTAAGTCTGTTTTATCCGGATGAGATGAGTTGAATGCTCTTTCCATAACATACAAATCTACAGCAAAATCTTCTGGCAGTCCACTCTGGAAAGAGAGGCCAAAATCTATTACTCTGACCTTTCCATCGTGAAGCATGAAGTTAGAAGTTGTTAAATCTCCATGAAGAATTTCATTGTTATGCATTGTCGCGATAATTTGTCCCATTTCTTTCAAAGCTTGGATTACTTTTGGATCACTATTATCTGTGCAGTTGAAAATCATTTGTTTGAGACTTCCTCCATTTAATTCTTCCATAATCAGAGTAGATGAGTCCGGATCAATGTAAACAATTGGGCAAGTTGGAATTCCTAACTGCATTAAGCGGAAATTAGTTCTTGCTTCACTCTTTATTCTTTCTGTTCTCAACATTTTATCCAAAGGAGCAGCTCTCCATGTTTTAGGCTCGAGAACTTTGGCAATGCAGCTTTTGCCAAACAATTCCATCTTCCACACTGAAGCTTCTGCTCCACGTTTAATCTCAACCCAATTTTCTCTATTCATAATTAGTTTACATATCGTTCGGATTTTTAAGGGACCGTTCTAACCGTTTTGTAAACTATCAATTGATTCTATGAGGTTATCAAATTTGTCACCTTTTCCAAA
>MRSU01002901.1:0-13436 GCA_008369845.1 Trichomonas gallinae | reverse complement strand
GGCACCAAGAAGTCACCGAAGACATTCTTCGCGAAGTACTATCACATGTGATCGCATAAATACATATATATAAATAAATTCTATTTGATATTCAAGATTTCATGATTGACTTTATAATTTCCAGTTAAATCATAATTTATTACTATTGGAAGCGAATTCTATTTTCTCTAACAATGAAATATGTTGATATTATGCTTTGCAGTTGGTATATCAGGCTTTTTGAGTATTTTTAAGCTTGTTTAGAAAGTTATTTTTAATAAAATTAAAAAACTTTTTATCTTTAATTGTCCTTCTTGACAAGCTTGAGTGTTTTGCGACACATTGGACAGAACTTAAGCTTATCCTTGTTCTCCTGATAACAATCTTCGCAGAGAGAAACGTGATGACATGGTAAGAATGTGTAATTAGCTTGCTCCTTCTGGCAGAAGACGCAGATGCCCAAGTTAGAGCTAGATACATCAATTCCGCGCGACTTGTTCATCAATGTCTCAATGATAAAGTCGTTTAATTGCTTCTTCAAATCTTCTGGAGCAATTTCTGCAGCCTTGAGGTTATCCTTGTTAACAGCCATGTGGTCAGCTCCTGCACTAATGAGATATCTGCATATATCAGCGTGATTGTGTTTCGCTGCGATGTGAAGTGGAGAATTTCCATCATCATCTTGTGCATCGATCGCAGCTCCATTTTCGAGCAGGAGCTGGACCATATCGAATCTTCCGTAGTGTGCTGCGAGGTGTAATGGTGTTACATTGTTCCAGTTTTGAGAATTCACATCAACACCAGCGTCAATCAAAGCTTGAGCGATTTCACACACGCCACGTTCAGCAGCATCGTGCAAAGCTGTTCTCTTGTCGTTGCAAATATGCGAAGCTGTGTCACCTGATGAAATAATTTTCTTGGAGTTTTCGATATTGTTTGAATCAACAGCGTAAAACAATGCTGTCTTCTGATGAGAGTCTTCTGTATTAAGATCACCACCATATTTAAGCATTAACTCTAATAAATCCTTATCCTGTGCGGCAACGTGAATAGCGGCAATTTCTGATGGATAAAATAATAATGAATTCCTACACGATTCGGATTTGCACCTTTCTCAAGAAGTACTTCACAAAGTTGTAAATTTTTTTTATCTGCGGCTAAATAGAGAAGATCTTTTGGAAAATAATATGATGAACTGTGCTGTTTATCTCAGGTATCGAGTCTAATGCCTTCTTTAAGGCTTCAACATCACCAGATTCGATAGCTTTCAATGCTCCCTTCATATAACGAATAATTAAAAGTGACGTTTAGAATTTTTTTCATTTCAGTTTTTATTTGATATTTTATATCCTTATTGTATGTATATTCGATATAACAAATAAAAAACGCGGGTTTCCATAGACAAATCTAAAATTAGTTTTACATGACAGATTGACATATTTATTTGAATTTTGTATAATTTACATGCCAGATTATATCACTTTCCGTCAAGATTATAAAAGTTCGATTTTTTAGATTCCTTTTTCTAGAAGTTGTATATATATTTTGAATATTAGTTTTACTTGGCAGATTGTCATATTTATTGAAATTTTGTATAATTTACATGTCAGATTATACTGATTTTGCCAAAATTTTATGAAAAAATTTCCTTTTCTCAATATTTTTTACCGCAAATATGTTAGTGAACAGTGAAATTTTTATAGTGTTAATTGATTCCAGCCAAGCACATAGAATAATCTTGTTTTGAAATCAATTGAGTTGACCATATCTAGTATAACATTAACGTATATTCCTCAATTTAATTTTTTGTCATGTAAAATTCTTAAACTGACATGATATGTCATGTAAAATAAAATAAAGCCAGATTTGTATTTAATACTTAAAATTATATTCATCAATAATATAGGAAAAATATTAAAATTTGAATAATAAAAGTGTCAAGTCAAAAATGGAATGCAAGAAAACCTTAATCAATGAACAAGAACTTGAAAACAGCATTCTTAAAGAAATGAAAAAGCAGAACTTCAAAACCAAGGGATCGACCGCCTCCGTTTGGCTAGAATCGATATTAGGAAGAAAATTGGCTCATAATGAAATTCGTTCTATCTGTTGCCTGTTTTCCCAACTACTAGGTATCACATTTGGACGAGAGTTTTACCGTAGGAAGCAGACTTGCGTCTTTTGGGCACAACTTCATCTCGAGGAAATTAAGAAATACTTAAGTCAAAACAGCCTAACAGTTGAATGTATTGATAACACGTCAGTAATCTTACGTCAAGTACCGCTGCCTTTGTCCGAAATTAGTCGAGTGATCGAAAAGTATCCCATCTGACGGAAATAAGTTGATCACATTCATGTATGTTAAATAAAATTATTGTTTCATCAAAAGTAATAATATGATTTTTTTTATCCAAAATTAAAAATATCGATTTTTGATATATTTTCAAGTGTTATCGAGAAATTAATGTAAAATAAAATATTTGATAACGAATGTAGGTCGTAAGCAAGATATCAATTAAATTTCAAATATTTTTTTTTGCAATAATTTGAAACTTTAACTGAGAGTAATATTTGTGATAATGGACCTTATATGTAATGCTTTTAAACTATAGCAAATTCTCTTGACACTGAAATGGGAAATTTGCTTTAATGAAAATTCTTCCGAGTTTTTTTTTTTTAATTTGCTAAATTTAAAAATAAAAATCAAGATTATTTTTAGTCATAAATGTTGTCTACTGTGCGATGGCGGCGATGGCTGCGACGGTGACGATGTTGCTGCTTGTCTGGATATGTCTGGCGAATAAGTTCCTCTTCTGGCTCTGGTTCTACGAATTCTTCTGCATCGTGTTCAAATTCTTCGGCAATTTTCGCGTCATCGAAGCCTGCGACAAATCCACCAGCAGCATTATATACAGCATTGATGATGAGTTCTAAGTTAGAGCCGAATCCGATCATCTTGCCTCTGTGAATGATGAAGTCTTCTGCAGCAGCTCTGTCTGCTGGCAATAATTCGTCTATGTCCTGAATCAAATCAATCAAATACTTTAACTCGAGAGAGAATTTGAATGTTGACATATTGAGTGGAATCTCTTGCTTAGAGAACCTCTTTAATCCTTCAAGAAGTCCGTAGACTGTCGGAGCGCCGTAATGTATGTAGTCTGGCGTCTTGTCGTGCTTAGGGAAGAAGTTGATTTGCGGCTCGAAAACTAAACGTGGGAACATGTTCTTGCACGAATTGATTGTCGTGATGATATACCCGACTTTGATGCCTGTTACGTTCTGCTTCTTGACGTACTTAGCGATCTTGTGGGCCTGGCGGAGTCCATCCTTATCTGATCCGATGAAGAACATGATCACATCGTTTTCTTTGTCGCTGACGAACTCTTCATAGTTAGAGCCGACGACTTTGATCGCGTATGGATCCTCCTGCTTCTCAGGGACAGCTTCTGACGGGAAGATTGGCTCAACCTGTGACATGACGACATTTCTAATGAAGTCTTCGACTGTGCTGTCGAAAGCGTGGACTGGATAATATATGTAATAATCCCAGTAGTACATAACTAAGCATGGAAATTGCCTTGTTTTTCCGCTCGTCATCACGTGGATGTTGTCGAGCTCTTTGTTGTTGATGATGCCGAAGGTGACATTCTGATATTTGGCTCCTAATGCTGCGATTTGCTCCTTTTGTTCTGATGTCGCAGAATCTTCAACACAAAGTAAAGCTGTGAGGCCTTCAAACTGCGTAGCCATCTCTATATCGACCTTTGGATAGAATGTTGGGCGTGTTGCAGCCATGAATTCCTTGTAATTATTAACTTCTTTGATAATTTTGTCGTTCTTGCGATAAATAAGCATCTTATCGCCGGAATATCCCATCTGCTTGATTGTTTCTGGTGTGGCGCTGATGATATTGAAAGATCCGACGTTTTCGGATATTTGAACAACGTAATCGCTTCCTTCTTCAACAAGGTTTGGTGGAGCGATGACTGTATACGCTGTATCACCGAAAGATTGGTAAACACTCGCTGCATCAGAGAATGTCGGCAAAGATGGACGTAGGAAGACGTCAACTGCGGACAAAAGCTCCATTTCTGTGGTTGGGAATGGAATTGAGTATGATACTTCGCCCTTAACGAAGAAAGAAATCTGTGGTAAGTAAGTTGCGAATTGTCTTGTTAATCTCTTTGCTTTATCTGTCTGAAGGACACAGAATTTGACATCCTCGGAGAAAACCGTTGGTAATTTCGAGAACTCATCCATGAAAGCTTCAACGCCATCAGCAGACATGTTAATGAAAAGGGCAACAACGTATTCGTGGCGCTTCAAAACAGCACCAAACTGTCTGTCTGAGTACGAGTCGAAGATCATGTAGGCTGTTTCGCTGAATGGAACATACAAACAGCTGGAAAGAGCAAATAACAAACCTAACATTTTATTGTCAAATTGCCAGCGGTTATGTCAAAAATTTTCATTCATGCAACCAATCATCCAAACACTAGTTTTAAGGATCTTATAGAGGCAAAGCTTCGAAATATGAGGGATTTATAGCTAAAACTTGCATTTTTACTAAAAATAGCTAAAATAAAGTAAATGACCATTCAAATACTTGTATTTGTTCTTATATGCTGACAAAAAGACTAATTTGAATGATTTAGCGTCTAAAACAGAAAATTATAAATTTCTCGAATTTAATGTTAATGCATCCAATCATGCGAGTACTAATAGATGGTATCTTAGGCATATAGAGCACCGAAAAATGACAAATTTGTCATAGCCAAAACATACTTTTTTAAATCGAGAAATACTGTTGTAACAAATCATCCAAACACTTGTGTGTAACAATTTAAGCATATTAAATTGATTCCTGATCAAAGAGCTTCGATTATCGACATTTTAGATTGTTGAGTAAGGAATGTGCCAATGTAGTTACATATAACATGCCCAAGAACAGAATGTTTTCTAAGTTATCTAAAGAGAACCAAGTCCATAGATCTCATATTATTCATGCAACTTATTTAATAAGACAAATGGGATCAAGTAGAAGCTTTGTAACCCAAAGACTACAATGTGATATAGAGGAGGAAACTTGTTTGTATAATTAATTTCAATTTTCGAAGATAAATTCGTGAACATTTGATTTAAAATCAACAGCATCTTCACCAAACGGCCATTTTGCACATTCCTATACTGGTATATTTGAATATTGATGAATTAATTGTTCAAATCATATTTTTTGCAAAATGATTTGCCATAAAAATGCAATCCAAAAATTTATATAACAATAAAGTTTTTTTTGTTGTGTAAAATATTTTATTTGTCAAAATATTTAAGTCAATAGATTACGTGACAAAAAAAAAAAAAATAGTATATTGTAGAATGAATATATTTTTAGCACAAGAAAGTCAACAAGTGCTAAAAGATGATCTCGAGCACTTGCCTGAATATGAGGATAATAAAGTCAGAGTAAGAAATTATCAGCTTCAACTTCCAATAGCTTTAACAAAATTAATAAGTTACATCGACAGTTTATATAAAACAGATGCAGATAACAAAGACCAAATCGTTGAATTCTACAAAAATATATACATGGAAAATGATAATCTTATTACGAGTTTAAATGTTTTACGCGAATACCGAATTCCAACAGATTTACTCTTAGATCACAAGATTCCAAAGCATCTTATGACACTTATTCAGATGCCAAATCCAACACCAGTCACAAACCAAGTTTTTTATATATTCACCGAGTTTTTCTTTTGTGATGATAGGCTCAGCAATGAACTATTCGAGCTGAAATTCCCTGATTTCGTTATGAATTGCATCAAAAACGAAAATACTCATATTTCAACATATAGATATCTCGCAGCCTCGATTGATCAAATTACAATATCGAATGATGATTTTCTGCAAACTGTAGTAGAGGAAGATCTCATTGAGATGTTTTCTAATTGGAAATATTTGATTTCTGAACAGATTTCAAAACAAGATCCAGAAAAAGTTAAAGAATTTAAAAATTCGATTGACCAAGAACCTTTTATGGCTGTATTTGAGCCAGGGTTTTTGAATGACGTAGATATGGATGCAATGAACATTGCGACAAGCGGAATAATAACAAATTTATTCAAAAGACGAGAAGCTCTTCCATATGATGATAATCTTATTCCCACACTTAGAGGGTATCTACACATTCCTATCCCACGCGTAATTACTAATATTTTGAGAGCAATCAGATATAATGTTAGTATTTCGCCTGAAAGACGCTCCCATTATTTCACCCAACATTATGACAACGAAATCATAGATTTTATTATCAATCAGAAAGAATATTCTAATTTTGATATTAATATCGAAGCATTTCTTGCTATTTGCAAGTTATGCGAGGGTGATTCAGCTCTTTGTGAGAAATATTTCACAGAAGATTATTTCTCTGCAATTCCTCCTCTACTTACTGGATCAAATCGTGATATTGATGTTTTTTTGTATAATTTATCAATAATTATTAAGGAAAGTGATATTGTTATCCAGAATTTTATCACTTCTAAGCTATTTGAGACAGTTTTACAGCTATTTTCTCAAGAAGCATTTTTAATTCGGATAGATTCTTTGATGATTCTCACTGCAATACTTATGACATCTCAAAATGAAATCATAATCGAAACAATGCTGCAGACAAAGATGCTAGATGCCTTCGAAATCATGTTCGATGTTGATGACTCAAGCGCTTGTGAATATTTTTTGCTGGCAATTAAAAACTTGCTTCGATTCGCACAGAGAAATAATAAGCCAGAATGGATAAATATGGTTGATGAAAGAAAATTTATTCGTGAACTCGTACAGGAATACACTGACAACGAAGATTCAAGAATATCTAATCTTGCATTTGAATTACAAGACTTATTCGAAGAAATATATGGAGAAGATGACTCAGATTAATAATTTTAGAAATAATAATTAATAAAAAATGTTATGTTTAGCTTTTTTAACTAATAGCTCTTATCACACTGGATTTAAACTATGATATTTATTATATTTATTGGTGATTTTGAAAAAGGGAAAAAATGTCCCAGGCCAGAATCGAACTGGCCTCTGATCCGTGTCAAGGATCCATTCTAACCAATATAGTACTGGGACTTACATTTACTTTAATATATTTATAATGAAAACCATTAAATCATTTTGAAGAAAAACTTAAAAGATACAATCTCTGTCTAAAAAAGTTCTAAAATTTAATTTACGATCAATTTAAATCAGATTTATATATCAGAATTTTAATAGTTACATTTTTAGCTTGATGGCAAGTATATATTATTTACACTATGAGTCTAATTCATTATTTACAAACAAATAAGAATAAGTAGTTCAACATTTTTTTTTTTCAAAAATATCAACAACTCAAATACATAAAATGGGTTTCTATTTTTTCTAATATTATTGACTTCTTGATAAAAAGACGTCATAAAGAGTTCTAGCTTCAAAATATTGAATTTCGTCAAGATCTAGAATATTTTCGTCTATATGCGCGTCATACATAATGGAGAGAACTGCATCATCCAAATTGCATGTTAATGATATATCATAAATATGTTCAAGACTTTTGCAGACTAATTTACAAATTTTTGGCTGCGTTTCATCAATGAATTCAGCTAAATACTGGATTAATTCCATATTAATTACAACCTGCAGTGTTGGAATGTCAATATTAAGAATAAAATTGCAAATTGTTTTAATTGCTGCAAGTTTCACGAGATATGAACCATCTTGTATCAGAACTATCATTGACATAAGTATTTCTGTTTGAATTTCGGTATCTTTATATTTTAAAACATTTTTCTGGAATATCTTTGCAACATTTGTGAAAAACACATTCATTGATGAATCAGCTGTTTCCATTCGTGCTATGCAACCAATTAGAGACTTAATAATAAAATCAGGAAGAGAAATTTGATTTGAAATCATTAAATATATATATGTGATTTGTTCTAACTGATCAAGATTTTCATTTACTAATATTTTATCAATAACTTGAATAATTTGATGTTCAACTATAATATTCACGAAATTTGGAATTTGAAATAATCCTATAATAAAGTTCAAAACAGAATTAATTAGTCTATTGTCACCAATTATGAGCGTATTATACATAAAAAGCAAAATATCATTAATTAATTCATTATTTAACAATGAATGATTAATTTTTCCTAAAAAGAATATGATAATGCCTATTGATGGTAGATCATTATTATCAATCCATTGTTGAAATATCCTGAAATCAACAAATTGTAGACATTTTTCATTCATTTCAAGAGAAAATTCAGAAATATATGAAACTAATTTTAAACGTTGTTTAAATTCGATATTTTGATTCTGCATTGTTAACTTAAAAATTTCATTAATGAGATTTTCATCGAATTTGATTTTTTGAATAGATAAGATTGAGATTAAAATTTCTAATAAGTGTTGAATAACATCAGAACCAATATATAAATAATATAGATGGAGAAGAATAGCTATGAAGTTCTGAAATGGGAAATCATCAATTGATATAATCGAACTTATTAAATCAGCAACTGTTGAGGACATAAGTATGTCAATCACACTTTTATAGTTATCATTCAAATAATTTTGGAATATTGCCTCAAACTGCTGCATATTTGAATCAGGAAAATTAATTTCTTGAATTATAGCCAATGAGGAGAGAAGATTGTTTTTTGAGAGAAGTACTGAATGAACTATTGAAGAATCTGTTGCTATATCTTTATAGACTTCTTCCATAGTTGCAAATCTATGAAGGAAATCAAAAATATGTTAATATATCATATCGGACACATATACCATTGAGACACATAACTTATTTATGCATATAAAAGTCAACAATTCTTTGATATTTAATTTTGAAAAATATATTTCATAAGCAAAAAACAGTGTAAATATACACATATTGTTGAGGTAGTCTTTAGTAGCTTATTAGAAACTTTCAAAATGAATATCAGTTATATAAATCATCTTTAACGCTTAAATGCTTGTGTTTCATAAATATAACAATTATGAAATTGAATAGAAAACAGCTACAATATAAGTAGATTTGTAGGTATGCTATGAGAAATTAATAAAAAGCACCAATATTATAAAAAATACTACTGTTTATGCCATCACTCAACAGTCATAGTGGTTTTATTAATAATGATTTACTTTTCCTGACATCAAGACGCATAATTATATTTAAAAGATCTATGCATATGATATATATGAAAATATGACATGTAATGAATTTTTTGACTTTATATGGCATTTTATAAATTTACGTGTCATATAATATAAATTATAAACGTTAGATGAAGACCCGCCCTTTACAGAAGCTTGCGCCAAACGGGCGGGATATCAGAGAGCTTCCTCGTGAAGAGCTTGAGTCCTTAGTTCTGGAGCTCGATGACGAATTGACAAAAAGAACACAACGGATAACATTACTGAAACAAAATTTAAAAGAAGCGTCAGCAAAAACGAAAAAATCCGAAGAAAGAGCTAAAAATGTCGTTTTGGACTATGTTGTCGATCCAAGTCCTCTCAGACCCGCTTACGCGCATCTTTATGTTGGAAAAGAGGCAATGGAGTATATTACAGCTAAAGCACCAGAGTTTGTCGAAAGAAAAGACTCAAATCCAATTGCTGGTTCATATAATGCATACGTTGGCGGAAATAAAAGAATTGTAACTCTAAAACAGAAAATTGGAGAATTACAACAAGCAATTATCGACACAAACGAAGAAACACAGCGATTGATTGAGAAAAGAAATAAACTTAAAGCAATTTTAGAAGGTCTTCGATATAAAGAGAATGAGCCGTTTAAACATAAAGGACCTATTCCGAAATCAACTAAATCGAAGCGCCAGGCAACTTTCGCCAAATGCAGAAAACTTCTACAACAACTTATTGAAAACGAAAAAGATCCATATCGCCGCGATTGTTATAGATGCTGCTATTATCTTCTTAAACCAGATGATAGAGCGGCTCTTGAACTATTTTCACAATTATACGATCCAAATCTTGATCAAGATACTCTAAAAGAGCTTGAGGACATTCTCAACGATAGAAATGCACATGTTGCTATATTAAAAGAACAGTACAAGCATTTGGATGCTAGACAAGAGGCTTTGCGCAATGCATTTCTTGCGCTCAAAGAAAAAATGCTGGATCACGTTGTCGACAACGATGATGACATACAGGCGCTCAAAGACCGCATAGCTGAGCTCGAGAAAATGATTGGAAAGATACCAGGTCTTCAAGAAGAAATCGAAAAACTCAAAAAAGAAAGAGACGCGCTTCTTGAAGAAAAAGACAAATTATTCAAAGAAGGCAGCGACGATGCCTCAAAGATCCACGCAGACATGATGGCCAAGAAGGCTGCGCTTTCTGAAGATAGGGCTGGCTACGACCAAGAGCGCGTGCAGCTCGAAGAAGTCGATCAAAGATTGAGAGAGCAATACGCAACGATTGTCGAAGAATTTCGTCGCCTCAACGACGAGAAGCAGAAGATGCTCGAGGAATATAGACTCATACAAGCTAAGCGCACAAAGATGCACGACCAGATGAACCAGCTAGCTAAGGCCCATATCGATGATCCAAGCGATGTTAGAGCGGTCTTCGATTTATCCCAAAAATTTGTCCTCGGAGATTTGAACGCTAAGCATTCAACAATCAAAAACGATGCAATCAGCAAGAAGGAGAGATTTCATACACTATACGCTGAGTGCATTAAGCTGCAGAAGATTCTTGCGAACAAAGAACAGCAGGAATCTGCCTATAGAGACAGGTTGAGGAGAGCTGGAGCACCAGTACCACAACAACCTGTCGTTTCCCAAGAGAAAATTAAGAACATTCAGCAGATGATATTGAACGAATCTGCAGTAGAGTCAGATGAACCGAAAAAGGGAAAGAAGGGATATGATAGTGATGATCCAGAAAAGGATTCCGATATTTTCTAGACCAAATAGATGTTATAATGTTTTTATGATGTTTTAATTTTTTTGTTTTGTAAAAGTTTGATCTTAATAATATAAAGTTAATCAACTCATATCATCTTTTCATATATAGTAAATTCATTTCCTTTGGCTTAGAAGCAAAACATAACACTTATAAATTAGCATTAATTAAATTGTTGTATTTTAAAGATTTATATATTCCAAATGCACATATAACAGTAATTTCATATTTTATCTACTTTTAAGCAAGTATATATGATATGATTGTGATGAATTAAAATCAACGCTTCAGATTTTTGTTTTGATATTATGGTTATGTTCATATATGAATATATATGGATAATGCAAACTATGAGTCTTTTGGAGTTAATAATCAATCCTGTATTGAAATTCTGTAGTTTTAATCAACAAATGTCTTATATAAATAAGCCAATCATGTTTATTCACTCTATTTATTTAATATTTAACAGTTTTAACTATTCTCAGTAATGTTGAAAACAATATGCTCGAAAAAGTATGATATATTTGAGATTAAGTCCTAAATATGCCATAGACGTCATTATAACAGCAAGAGTTCTAACTCTCTTGTTCAGACACCTGATCATCTTCCGCCTCTTCCTCAGCTGTGCTAAAACAGCCTGCAGGACCAGTTTGACCGGATAATATTACTTTAACATCGCCATTGTTCTTGAATTTTGGCTTCATTGAAGGGTAAAGAATCAATTCAACTTGCTGAGCTGTGTCACCGTTCTCAAACTTTACAAATTGAACGTTATCAACTATTTCTTTGTCATCAATGAAGTCTGTGTATTCGAAATTAATTTCAACAGTTTTTGATGATTTTTTATCTAAAACAGCATTTAAAATTATTGCTTCTGTGTCATCATTTGGGAACTTGAACTCATATGTTTGATTCGGCTCAATACTAAACTCAAGTGGCTCCGTTGGAACACCTTCAGATTCGCTACTTGACATTAATGATTTTACATGTCAATATTTTGGCAAATAAAAATATTACATGTCAAATATATTAATAGGAAAAATTCATTTAGATTTTATATAGAAATGGAACTATAAACCCGAAAAATAGAATTTTTCAACTAGATTTCTCATTTTTCATAATTAAAAAAAAAATATGCTTGAATAGACTCAAAATAGACTATATATGAACAAACAGGAGGAATATACATAATCATGGAAATTTATTACAAACAGAAATAAATATTAAATATTGATATCATAATCAGGAAGTTTTGGCACTACTGGAGGATCAAGTTGACTATATTGAGGTAATTTTCCGTCACCTATCGATTGAATTAACTCGTAAACACTCTTCTCAATTTTCTTCTTCTTTTCATTGTCATCAAACTCATTCATTGCAATAAATGGATCATTATTATGTATCCACTCAATGATCTCAGTCATTGAAACCTTCAAATCTTCATTTCTAGCATTAAACTTCTTTGCTAGTAAATTTTCATATTCTACACGAAGTTCACTCAATTGGAAAGCAATTTCTTTGTCATGTTCCTTCCTTTTATTAATCCTTTCATCGATTTTTTTGATTTCTTCGTAATTCTTTTTTGTTTCTTTCACAAGCATATCCAAAAGTGCTTCGTTGCCTTCTGCACAGAGTTCTCTATATTCCCTCTGCCTTAACGCTTCACGTTGAGTTTTGTATAGATCTAATAATCTTTCATAATCTTCTTGATTAAGCATAGCTGTGTTTCTTTCATTTCCAATGACAGATTCATTGCATTCATAGACAACCCTAGCGAAAGTATTGTTCAAATTGTTGTAGGTTCTTTCTATTTCATCTAAAGCTCTTGTTAACTTCATATCTTCTTCCTTTAAGCTGTCTAATTCGACTAAATATCTGTTTCTTTCGTCTGATTTAGTGCTTTCATTGAGTTTATTAACTTTTTCAATATCGCTATTTAAAACTCTACGAAGATGAGCCTGAAAAAGAGGTTCTTTCACTCTTTTAAGATACATTTCTGGCTTTTCAGCAGAAAAACGAGTAATAATACCGCAAATAAATTTATATTCCGGAGTATGAAAATAATCAAAAGGAGATTTCTGAGATTTTCTTGCAGTTTTTATTCCAGGATCTTCTTGTCTTGAAGGGGCTGTGATGCCAAACACTTTTTGATTCATTCGAGTTCTTGGCGTCATCTTCATCTTTCGAGAATTGTGTTTTATGAATTTATCATGACATTATATTGGAATATAAATATTATCTAACAAATTAATCTTATTAAAATGACATAAAATTTCGATCTTCAAAATGCTGTACTTAATGCTTCAAAGAATATCAAATTCGATTACTGGATCTTGCCATATTATTTTCGTGTTTCTAATTCAAAAAAAAATCAATGCTGTGAATTCCAAAAAAATATTGAAAGGGCCATCAAATATTTTTCCGTTATTTCGCAAAAATGCTCGATTGAACAAACTTAAGTCTTTTGGTCCACACATTTT
>MRSU01002899.1:0-12534 GCA_008369845.1 Trichomonas gallinae | reverse complement strand
AGCTAATGCTCGACTATGAGGCGTTAGGAAGCAAACAAGTATAAAAATGTAAACTATTCAAACCTACCCCCTTAAAATATGAAAATATAAAATATCATCGGAAATTTTTTAAAAAAAAACGTATAAAAATTGTCATTTTGAAAAAATAGGCATGGATAATGAATCTATCAGTTAGCTCACTAAAACTAACATTCAATATCGATAAGTCGCCCTTATTCGTCGGTAGAAATACAAACTGTTACAAATTTAATATCATCTTTTATTCATGATATAGAACATAGTTAGTTCAATCTACTTTCGAAAACCACTATTCGCCTAAAAACATTAATACAAACAGTGAAAGTTTATTAATCGGGAAAAAATTTTCAAATGTTTTAAGTAATTCAGAAGGATCTGTATACGAATTTGAAAATGCCAAAGTTAAAATGATTCGATGCTCTTTCAATAGTATCTCTTTTGTTCGAAAATCTCCTTGCTTGCATACGATGATATGCAGCATATTCATGCAGAGCATTACTTTTTCTTCTTGTATCGGCTCAAATAGCAATGACGTAACATCTTCCAACTGTTATGCCCATTATTTTTCTCCAAACGCTCTCCAGCAGCTCAATTTAGCTCAGAAAGCTCTATATATCTGGGAAACAGCAAAATTTGTTGGAGATGTCATAATGCTTCGCATAACGGAGGACAGGGAGGTGGATCTCTCTGCTGCATTGAATCCTCTAATGATGTAGATATTAAATATATGAAAGTTGTCAATCCATTAGATCTTTGTTCTTTTGCTACTCTTTCAACTAGCACGATTTCGAATTTAATTGTACACTGCCAAAACATTTGTTATTTGGGTTACTAATACATTATATATTTATGATTCCCTGCATTTGACTTGCAAATCTTTGCGAGTTGCTGGAGGTTCATCAGATGTTTTACTATAAATACGATCTACATAATCGAATTGAAATTCCTTGATGTGAATCTGAGTTTTCTTATGTCTGCTGTGGCTGCTGATGTAATTTTTATGATGTACATATGAAATCATAATTTTGGATTTTTTTGGATTAAAAATTGAAGCATAAATTAATGCAGTTTTATTAAAATTGATTTTTGAAAAATTACAAATAAATGAAAATTAAGTAATACATTGGATCTATAAATCGATATGATTGAGGATTAGCTATACAAGTTGGCACATATGTGCAGACTAGATCCGTTAATCCTTTGTTATATTCCTGGGTGACATCAAAATTTGTTTCAAACATTTTTCCAATGTCACCATCATCCTTTTGAACATAACTGTCATAGAAATTAATGTTTCTTGAATTTCCATAAAACAATCGATCTTTGCAATTTAATAATAGAGAATTAAACAAATTAAGCGTGTCACGAATCCAAATCACAGATCTGTATGCTGTATAAGCGTTAATGACGATAAAATTTGAGATATTATTGGACGATGAATGAGAAACAAAACATGTCTCATCGAGCGGATTTGAGAGCAACAAATATTTAATGTCTGAGGAATCAGAGCTAGTGAGTGTGCCAATAGCACCTCCAAGTGTTCCTCCATTGTATGATGCATTGTGATTGCGCCAATAAGCTTTGGATGTTCCAATGAACATCGAACTATCGCAGCCTTCTAATGCAGCTGGTGAGCATTGCGTGATACTATTTTCCGTTAAAGTGATGTTAGGAGATGAATTCAACGCAAATGTATTGCTATACACAAAATCTCCTCCACCTGTTCCAACGCATGTAGAAAAATGGTTGCCTGAGATGCGCATTATACTGCATTTATTTGAATAAAAACACGGCGACCATTTCGTTGTGGAAATATTTGTAAAAATGCATCTTATTATTGTAACATTTACATTCTTGTAATTACATATTGTACCAGCTGTATCACCAACAATGTTTGAGAACTTATTTTCATATAAGAAGCTTTCGGAATTAAAATTTAAATTTTTGTGTAAATTTTGAACGATGACAGATGCATGATGATTTTGAACTGTAGATCGTACTAATTTTGTCTTGTGGCATGAATATAAAAGAATATTTGTATTTTTATTAAAATGAGAATTTAGGCATTGAACACTGTTGCTGACAAATAGTGGAGATTTATCAATTCTGTATGATAGCTGTAATGATTGAACTGATAAGTTCAGTTCAATTCGTGAGAATTCAACAACTTTACATTTTACAATTTATTTGTCAATTTTTAAAGGTTATTTTTTACATTTTGCACATGTCACTTTTACATTTTTAACATTTGTCACTTTTACAGAAGTCAAAAAATTATATCATGTTTAAATGAAGATAATAGTACAGCAATAGCGGTACTATTATATAGGAAGCTCTCATGTAATCAAAACTTTCATTGATATTATTTCGGCATGAAGAATTATAAAAAATTCTATTTGCATCGAGTTTTAAATTGCATATATCAATGTTCGCGGCGAAATTTGTACCCATATTTCCGCTATCTTGTTGAACGAAAGTACCATATAAACTAATTTTTCTCATATCATGAATCAACGGTTGACATTTAAAATTATAAATGAATCAATAATATTCAAATATACTTTAGCCTAGAATACTAAACATTTAACTTTGTGTGCGTTATGGATGATCAAGTTCGAAATATTATATATCGAATGCGAAATAAAACCGCATGAATCTTAAGGATTTTCGACAAACATATATTATCAGATATCTCAACACATCCAAGAGACCCACCTTCTCTGCCTCCATTATTAGAAGCAATATGGCAGTGCCAATATGTTTTGCTATTACTTCTGTATATCACAACCCCTGTAAGAATCAGGAGAGCATCTATACAAACAGTTCTCATAAATTTTAAGTTTAGGAGACCCATAAATTGCAAAGCAATTCCCAAAGACTCCTTCAAGTCCTGCTAGTCCTATGCATAAAGAGAAATAATTATTTGCAATATCATCATGAGAACTTAATGCATAAAAGCATTGTCCTCTTGCTGTGGAAGTAATATTTGTGAATATGCTTTTGTATACATAAAGCTTTGAATTTACGCAGGTGGTTCAATTTTTATCGCCTTTATTATCGGTAATTTTATACTTTTTTAAGTAGCATTCGGAGTTTTCAAACACATTTTTACGTAATCTTTGAATAATAACGGATGATAAATGTTTAGAAACAGTCGATCGAACTAAAATTACGTTAAAGCATTGATAGAAAAGAGTTTGTGAATTTTTTGAAAAAAAAATTTAGGAATCTAAGCATTATTCAAAATCTTTTTTTTTTATATTGTTATTTCAATTCAATAATCTACAACAATGTGAATGATATAATGATAATAAAAATTTATTAATTCAACAAATTCAATAATATACAAACAAATAAATAAAAACAGTTAAATCTTGAGCTGCGGTGTATCAAAAATAAATGGCTTGATCAATTTAGCTTTTGGCGTGAAGTTGTTATTTCTTGGTGTTGTTGGCTGCTTTATTGGCACGAGCTTCTTGTTTATCTTCATCCTGGCACTGTAAGGTACTTGTGGGATTGTAGGGACATGTGGTGATGCTAGAGCGAAACCGCCGCCAATGAATAACGTTTCAACACGCGGAAGTTTGAGTGTTGGCAGCTTTGGCGTGTTCACAGTCTCAGCGTGCATCTTCCTGTAGCTTATCTGGCTGTTAATTATCCTCTCATTGCGAAGCTGCTCCCTTGCTGACTGCACTTCACTTTCTCTTTCGATGAGATTTGGCTGCTCGTTCAAGAGTTTTTCTTCTTTCTTCATCAAGTCTATTGTCTTTAGCTTCAACTCGTTATTGAGAGTGTCTATTTCTGTCGCTGGATCAACGCGGCATTGAACGAAATGCTTCTGAATTTTCTCATATTCTTTCTTAATCTGAGCGAGTTGGTCTTTGAGTCTCACGAATTGTCGTGACTTCGCCCATGAATCAGCAATGATTGAGTGCTTCATCTTTATCAGGGCAAACTTCTCAGGGTCTGTGGACTCCATCATTGTTGTACTGTGTATCAAACGAGGCTGCGATATTTCTATTTCAAGAGCTGCAGACAATTTCTTTTGGTACTCATATTCCGCCTCCATCTGAATAGTCTCCCTTCTGAGTTTGTTGCATTGGACGACTTTCCATTCAAGTGCATTCTTCCTTTCTACCTCCTTCATAAGAGAATTCTTTAGTTCAGATATTTCGTCAACTTTAATGTCATATGCTTTTTGACGCGCTTTTAGTTTTGCCATCGTCAAATTGACTTCTTCTCTTGTTTTGACAAGCGGTTTTTCTACATTATATAACTGCACATGCAATGAGCCCATCACGTTACCAACATTCGAAATCGTTCGCTTCATTTCATCCATTGACGTGAAGGCCATATCCAATATCATCCTCTTTTGTTCGAGATCTGCCAACAAATCGTCAATTTTCCTGTTTTGCTCTTCAATCGCTTGATTTAGTTGTTCGATTTCGTTTGTTAACTCTATTATGTTATTTTCGGTTTTGAGGCGTGTTAGATGCTCTTTCGCTATCTTAAGGTCGACATCAGTGATGTGCCCTTTGATCCTGGTCATGTCTTCGTGCAAAATGTGCATGTCCATCAGAACGTTTTCGCGCTCTTTGTTTAGGTTAACTAGTTCATTCTCTAATGACAATATATCGTTGCTCGTTGTTTGCGCTTGCGAAGAAACTGTTCTCAAGTCGTCGCCCAATAATTTGTACTTCTTGATGCCTTCGTCTATCTGCTTCTCGCGGTCTCTGTTGCCTTGCATCAGCTGGTTTCCAAGTTTTTTGTCTTGCGATGATTTAAATTTCATTTTTAGGGTTTCGTTTTCTAGATTTTGGCCGTATTTTTGGTCAGCGAACTGCTCTTGTTTGTATTTAAGCTTTTCTAGTTCTGCTTTGTGGATTCTTTGTGATTCTGAGTCTTTTATAATTTTTTGATTGTCAATTTGGTCTTGAATTTTGCCCAAATCATATTGTTCCTTATCTGCAACTGCCTGTGTTGCTTTGATCTCCATGCCAAGCTCCAAACCAACAATTTTTCCTTGTTTTAAAACTTCTTTGTTTTGCTTAAATGCAGTTCTATATTCATCGCGTACTTGTTGAATTTCCTTATGATATCGTTGTATTTCGTTTTGATCGTTTAATAATTCCTTCTTTTCATTGTTTAATTCTTTCATATCTTTTGGAAATGTTTTTGATATCAAATCCTGTGTATCAAAGTACTTCTTCTGTTCTATAAATTGTTTTTGGACATCAGCGGTTTTCTTTCTAGCCATTCTCAACGAAATTTTGTTTTTATGTATTCGTTTATGTATTAAAAATCGCTCGTATTCTGTATTATCGAGATCCTTTGCTAGTATAATAACCATTTCTTTCTTCTTTTCAATATTTTCTTGTACTTCTTCAATTTTTTGCAAATTTTCTTTAATAATCTTAGTTTTAACTTGAATATCTTCGTGTATTGTTTTAGAATCTCTATTTGTGGTTTCAAAAACTTCTTGGTTATTGTTTAAAATCGCTGATTGTGAATTTAAATCTGTTAATAAATTTTGTAGCTCTTCTTGGTTCTCTTTGATGTTGCCAACCATCGAACTACCCTCTGTTTGCATCTGATCTATCTTTTCACGCAGCGTTTTCATTTTTTGATCATTTATCTTGATTTCGTTTTTTAAGATATCGATTTCTGTTGTAACGTCTTGGACTGAAATATCCGCATGGAGTGAGATACTCTTAGTTTCTTCGACTAAATGTGACAATCTGAGAGTTTCAGCTTTTAAATTTTCGATAATAATACTGGAACGCCTATCATTTTCCTCTGATTTTGTAATAATTTCCCATGCGCGCTCGAATTCATTTCTTAGATTGTTAATTGTCTTTTGATCTTCCTGACTTAATTTTAAAACTTGCGCGATTTTCTCAGCATTTTGCAGTATATCGTGATTTAATGTCGAACACTTATCAACGAGAGTTGCATTATGCTCCTGCGACAAAACTAGAGCATTATGCAAATCTTCGTAGCTGTTTCTGAACTTTTCGAGCGATTTATCCTGCATGATTTCGTTAATGACGTTATGGAAATTCTTTTCGATCTCAAGGAAACTATCTTGTCCTTCTAATTCCTCCTTTCCCGGATCTTTCGTCATTTTTTTGAAAAAAAAAAAAAATCTCGAAGCTGTTAGTAAAATTTTTTTGTAAAGCTTTTTAAATCGAATATTTAGATTTTATTCACATTATTTAGTCTAAATCACTCAAAATATTTGATTTTTATTAGAATATTTTATTTCCTAAAAAATATCCAATATTTTGTTGTTATTTTCATTTCAATCAATTTTATTCAACTTATACATTATTATTCACTCATTTTTGAAAAACATGATTTTTTTGCAAAAAAAGTTTGTTTTCTTTTACGAAGCGAAAATCTAAACTTAAAATGGGTATTACTCTATAATATTAAGTATTTTTAATCGAATCCAATAGTTCTACAATATATCACATTGAAAAACTATTGATTAATATCAAAATACTGAGTTTTGGAATATTTATAAAGACCATAAAAATATCTATTTTTGTCGTGTAAAGTATTTATTATGTCATGTAAAGTTATTTCTGTTGTGTAAAATCTGATTTTATGACATGTAAAAACTTTTTTGAACAAAAATTTCATGAATAGTTTCTATTGATCAAAATATAACATACCATTAATTCAAAGATGTAAGACATAAAACATAGATAACAAATACAAAGTACTACAATATAGTATAATGATAACTATTAAATAATATCAATATATTGAGTTTTGTGATGTTTTTATGAATCGAATGAAAATTTTTGAAATTTGTCATGTAAATGTCAAAATAAATTTGTAAATAAAAGTGTCAAATTTAATAAAATGAATTCTTTATTTGATACGACAAATTTGAACATTGATGCAATACAAGAGAGCTTAAAGCAATACACGTCAGACAATGATATCAAATTATGTGTTAATGAAATCTGGAATCTCGAACCGGCCGCAATTTCTGCAAACTTCGGCAAAATTGCAGGAGGAACCAATGGAAACTACATTGCATACACTAAACCACCTGCATTCTCGTCAAATAAGCACGCAATTGATATTTATAACCACGAATTGCATCTTATTCAAACAATTATGAACACAGACACGTGCAACAACGTTTACATGCACTTTGACCTTGCTGGACATCTATTTTTCTTCGCCGCGAACGGAATAACAAACACAATTACTGAATATTTCAACTCGAAAACAATTTCAACATACGAATTCACAACAAACTCATACATTGTTTACTGCCAAATGTGGGATCATGGATGTGTCTGCATAAATTCCGATCTAAAAGTCTACTATGTCCACAAATACTCAAAAGAAGAATTTTTATTCGACATTCCTCGCCTAGAAGGCCTAGAATTCTTTGCAGTAGCCGATCCAAATTACTCGATCACAGGGAAACCAATCGTTTATTCAGGCGGAGGAACGAAATTGCAGTGCACAACAATTGAAGGAACAGTTTCTTTAGATTTACCAAAGAAAGTCACTCATTTATCGCTTTCTCCTTTATACGAATACCTTTCTATCGGTTTGTCTGATGAAGAATCGCTTAGTTTTTGTGTTCTCAGTGATTGCATCATTTTGTCAGCAAATTTGTCCGAACAGATTCTGAAAATCAAAGTAGACCTGAAAGATGTCACATATCTCGGCTGGCTTGGCGATGCTATCCCAGTTTTGATTTCGGATTCGATTTTATATATTTACGATCGCTATGGCGTGTCTACTATGGTATCTGTAGGCCCCAGTCCAGTCTACATCAACTGCGACACATATGCTTTAGTTTTCGGCAGAGATACTTTGATGATTGTTAATGAAATTGGCCCTTTCACAAATGAATGCTTCGACAAGACCAACCCATCAGGAAGACTATGCAGAGCCTATGATGAAAGATCCAGCGTCGGAGTAAATAGAATTAAAGGAGATTTAAAGTTGGCAATACAAGGATGCATCAATGCAGCCATGGAATGCGCATTTGATGTTGAGAAGCAGAAATACTTTCTCGCATGTGCAGTTTTCGGTTCATATCAGCTTGAAAATCAAAATGATCTTGATAATCAATTAGATATCGAAGGAATAGCTCTAAATCTTAGAATATGCAATTCCCTGAGGAATGACCTGAAAATATGCAGCGGATACGTCGAAACAGAAAGATTAATCAAATCTTCGTTGGTTCCTCTCAGATATGCAGCAGCTGACCAATTCGGCCGCGCATCCAACATCTGCAAACTCATTGGAGGCCGCCAGTCGATGGTAGTAACAGAGTGGTGCAGGAATATTATCGACGATCACACAATAGACGACAGCACAGCTTTGAGGCTGTTTAAGACGAAGATTGACTCGGGCTTGAATCCAACTGAAGTCGCTGACATTGCTAGGAAGATGAACAGGCCAGATTTAGCGAGAAGCGTCGGCCTCCTCGAAAGATTCCCTTCACGCATCGTCAATCTTTGGGTCGAAGAAGGCAAATGGGAGGATGCTCTTCAGGCGGCAACGGACTCAATGGACGACACAATCTTGATTCCTTTGGTTTCGCAGTGTCTCGCATCTGCTTCAGAAGATTTCTTGATGCAATGCTTCGCGAATAACAAGAACTTATATTTCGCGATAGAAAGAGTTTTTGGCGACGATAAAGAAAACAAGATAACGCAAATCCTCAAGAAATCTGAAGTCTCGAAAGAAACAGCAGACGTGACAGTGAGGAGAAGGATCAGAGGATTGAACCTACCAGCAATAGAACAAACGAAAAAACTACTTACGGATTTCAAAGATAAATTCAAGCTTCCTTATGTCGACCATATGATTACTAATGTCGATTTCTGCAACGACATGTACCAACAGCATGGATCTGGGGGTCGTGGAAGGCCTTTCAACCAGGCTATTGTCGATGATGCTATGGTGGATATCAACGCGGCAATCAACAAATGCACGAAGGAGCTTGGTTTTTCGAAGGAAAGATCGATTGCCATAATATTAAGAGGATTTTTGAACAGAAATGAAATAGCGAAAGTTACTCGTCTCGCAACTGAGGACTTCAAATCTTACCACAAGCAGATTGTTAAGACGATACTGATTCTCAAAGGCGAACAAGATGCAAGAGATTTCGTGAAATTGATTAATGATCAGAAGAGAAAAGCGGAATGCCAAGAAATAGTCGATACTTTCGATAGGAAACAATGGAACGTTGTAGATAAGGACTTACCACAATGTTTCTTCAACAAATAAATTCGATTATTGTCTCAGTAAAAAATTTTGTTTTATGTATCTATCAAAACTGTTAATTTTCTTAAATTCTTATAATTTTTAGTTGTTTTGAGTAAAGATTTTTTTAAATTTATAGAATTTCTAATTAAATGAAATTTGCACTATTCCATTGTGGCTATTTATGCAAGATTAATAATTCTACATTATAGTGAAGTGATTTTCTTAGATATTTTTTTTCCAATTCTTTAAATCAATCAAAACATGTACGTTATTATGATTGTAATATGACAGATTGAATGATTATTTGGATGTTTTTGTCCAAAAATTTTCCGGAAAGAGATGTAATAAATTAACGAGCAAAGAGAAATATATTTGAACTTATATCTTGAAAGTATATTATATAAGACAGCTTTATCAACAATTCAAACAAACAAATATGAAAAATTCGAAAAGTTATATTCCAAATATAACTTTTCATATACGGCAACACTTAGATCTCCTTGGTACATTCTTAGCTTTGGCGTTACTCACTCTTGGTTTCTTTTTTGGTTTATTACTACGAGCAACAGTTTTTGATATCGGAACCATTTTCACGGTTGATGATCCTTCAATCTCACGCTCGTGATCATTTGGACCTGTTTCTTCTTCAGAGTCATCTTCATCAATGGGTATTGACCCAGATGAAGACTCTTCCTTTTCGGCCATTTTTTGAAATTTTTGTCACTTTTATCATAAACGTACGTTTAAAAAATCTTACAATCACATGTTATTTTCATGTTAATCGATGTTATTTTTCTATATATAACCGAACGCTTCGTTAAATTTCAATTTTACCGTTAATAAACTTTGCAAAAAATTTATTCCTTGTATTTCAGCGCCAATATATTATATATAGTTTGGTGTGATACAAATACCCTTATATTTGACTTAGTAATCAGCATAATACTATGTATTCCATATTTTCAAATGATAAAATTTGATTTGGATCTAGCAGAAACGCACAATATGAATTATTGACAGTAAACTAGTGAATCATGATGTCACGGCTTTGGTTTTGCATTTTGCCAAAGTTCGCTTTACATGTCAAAAGATGTAAACTATTTAATATTAGCATCATTCCAAAATGCAATAGTTTCGACTTATCCTGTTTCAATATTAAACAATTAAATCTATACGATTATTTTCAATTCAAATTTCAAAATAAACTTAATTTAAGACATATATCCAAAAATAATACATGATTAATAAACTAAGTCAAAAATCTAAAATACGATTATTTTCAATTCAAAACAAAAAAATCTGAGAACATAAAAATCATAAACATATGTATTTTAACGTCAATAAAATGAATGCGATCTTTTGAGAGTCAAAAGAAAATATTAAAATTGTATATGTATCACTATGATGGCAGTTTGCGTCATACACGAAATTGCGTTTATTTTAAGTTATATGTGATTGTTGTTATGATTTGGTAAAAAATGTGGATTAGCAAAAAATGTTTTGGTTGTTTTTAGCGTCTGTAATATCCGAATTGGATATATACTGGACTGATGACAAATGCAGCTATAGAAGCAATGGCAATTTTGGCGTTCTTAAGTTTAGAGGCGTTGATAACTATGATCAAGTTACTGTATCTCGTACAATTGACCAAACTTATTATGTCAATGAGCATTATAAGATCACATATTGCGCATGGGGATCATTCTGTCCATTGGAATCTGGTGAATATTCAATTTATTCTGATGTATACAAATCATTCCAAACAATGTTCAATGGAAGTGTAATAACTAAATGGGGCGATGCTTGTAGTGGTCATGAAACATATGAATGGAAAGAATATTTGTACGCAAATAGATGTTATCCTTATGCTATTTGTTCATATGGCAGATGCGGCAATCCAGAGTTTAAAGGAACGTTAAACGGAACAATAATCAGCTCAAAGAATGCAAATCTCATCGATTGTTTTACAAATGATTGTTATCCAGATTACTACACCGATACATGCTCAAAGAAAAACGATGCATATTGCAATGGTAATGGAGAAAGAGAGTACGGAAGAGATTCCCACGGATTTGGCTGCACCTGCAATAAATTCAAGGAAAACATCTTTTGCGAAGATCCATCAAAGTACTATTTTGAGGAAGGAAAGAGAGGTGTTCTCCTGAAATCATACTACGGACAAGATCAGGTTTCATACACTGAAAAATTCGCCAACATTTCATACAGAGAAATTGGAGAAAGCTATGCAGCAGTCAGTATATCAACGATACTATTCGTCCCACAGAACACAACCCTCCAGTTCCAACTTGGTTCAGTGCCATATGCTGAGCTCTACATCGATGGTGTTAGGCAAGTTGGCTCCCTTTCTGATACCTATAGGTGTGATGATATGAAATTCACAAAAATCGAAACACCAAAGAAAGAATTTACAAGAGGAAAACATCTAATCACCATCAAAATGAATTCAGGATGTGCCATCTATACACAAGCTTTTCAACTCAAATGGAAATTCTACAGATGGTATAGAAACAACCCACCTGACTATGAAGACATCCCAGCAAGATATCTTGGATTGCCAGAATAAACATGTATTCCATAGATGTTATTGAATTCCAATATCTTTCTTTATGTCTACTGCCATAGATGACATGATGTCTATTTTGGGTGATATGTCATTAATGGTTGAGTGGGATGCATTTAATACAATGGTTGAGATTATTGAATCTGGATTTTCCAGAATTCAACAAAGAAATAACAAGAATATCGAAATTTTAAAAGCAGTTCATAGTTTTAATTTTGATCAAATGTATAACATTTTCAACAAGAATGCAGATGAAAATAACGTCGAAGCCATGTCTTTTGCTGTCAATGAGAAACTGCACGAGATTAACAATAAACATGGCCAGGATATCTTTTCATATTCATTGTAAAAATCTAACTTCAATGTCATCCGTTTTATGATTGAATCTGCAAAATATTTTTTAAAAATCCTACATTTTGATGTCACCACAATAAAAAAATACAACCAATCAGCTCTCTTTTGTGCTTCAAAAAATGGTTTTCATGAAGTTGTCAAACTCCTTCTCACAGTTCCTGGAATAGATACTACTGTATATTGATTTATATTTATATTAATATGACACATAGTTCCTTTAGAGTATGGACTTGATTTGTAGTAGAGTGGCAGGAAAAAAGGGCAGACGCCGGAAAAAAGGGCAGACAAAAATCACCTTAAATCTTTAATTGATAAAATGGAATCTATATCAT
>MRSU01002870.1:0-11642 GCA_008369845.1 Trichomonas gallinae | reverse complement strand
TTTTAGTTCGAAATAATGAAATAATTTTAAATAACGAAATGAACGAATTTCTATGTATTATTATAATAGAGTGGACGCAATGATGTATATATTTCGATATTTTAGTTCGAAATAATGAAATAATTTTTTAAATATTTTTAATAACCAGATTTTATTGCGATATTTGTATTTATTGTGATATAAAGAGTCCAAATCACCAATAAAATCAGTAGACAACTTTTGTGAATGCAAAAAAACGGACGTTTACAAAATTTAATTTTTTAATGAAATTCGACCTACAGAACACAATTATTTCGGCCTCCAATTCACCGGAGAAACGCATCATCTTCGTGAAGTGGAGCCCCGATGGCGAGAGACTCGCTATTGGCACTGCCGATCACATTGTACAATTTTTCACAATTTCATCGAACGAAATCAGCAAAATCCCGATAAAAGCACGTGAAGAAGATGCAAGAAGAAATTTCACGATCACAGGCTTCGACTGGGCCCCAGATTCATCACGTTTTGCAATCTGTCAATCAGATCAAACAGTTGCTGTTTACGATATCGGCCCAGCCAACGCTGTGGACTACCGCAAGAAAGTCACCATGCGTGTCGCAACAAAGGGAGCTCCAATCTGCGCTGCTTGGCCTAATGCATCACAAAACGAATTCTGCTATGGTATTGCTGACGGTTCTGTCTACCTTGCCCTCACAAAGCACAAGAAAGTCGATGAGCTTTACCGCCACGACCTCCCGCCGATTTCCATGGCTTCATCAAACAGACAAAATGCAATTATCGTAGGACACCTCGACGGCCAAATCTACATGGTCAACCTAGATAACCACGTCAGAACAGTCGTCATGAGATCAACAGTTCCGCCTCTGGCCCTCGCTTGGGGAACACAAGTCCTTGCAGCTGGCGCAGACCTCCAAGTCAACTTCGCTGACTCTAACGGCTCAAACGAGAACCACGTGGACTTCTCTAACAAGTCAGATCTTCGCTCATTCACAGCAGCAACATTCGATCCATCGGGAACAACAGCAATGGTTGCAGGCAGGAACTCGCTCATCACATTTACTTTTTCGCAGCGTGTTCAAAGCTGGATACAGCAGTCAGTAATCGAATTCGACGGAATTTATCAGGTTCCTGACCTTTCTTGGTCCCCAGATGGCTCAAGAATCGCTGTTTCATCTGTAACAGGCGCCGTATTCGTCGTTTCAGCTTCAATGGGCTCTTTCCGTTATAAGAAGTTATTCGAAGTTGTTAACGTTACTGGCTCCCAGATCAAGGTTGTTGACCTTCGCTCGAAGAAGGAGCTCAATCTCCGCTCAGACAACCGCATTCTCACGACAAACTTCCAGCAAGATCGTTATGTCATTGTTCGCACGACACAGTCCTTCCTCGTTGGCGATACAAAGAGCGGCAAGACATCAGAAATGCCAGCAGCACCATGCGATGGCGAACCAGTCATTAATGAAAGATTTGTTTTCATCGATGACATCGCAGTCCTTGTTTGGAACACTGGTGAGCTTACAGTCGTTGAGCTCGGCAAGGCAGAACCACTTGCAGCCATCCCAACACAGTACGCAAGCTCATATCTTCTTTCTCTCAGATTTGGCGCAAAGATTCTTCGTGGAAATGCTAAGATTCTCGCTTATCTCGTTGATTCCAAGACAATCAGGATCATTGACGTCGAAACACAGAACACAGTCGGCACTGTTCAGATTCAATCCAAGATTGACTGGCTCGAGCTCAACGTTTCAGGTACAATGTTGCTCTTCAGAGACTCCAAGCGCTCACTCTACCTCTACAATGTCGTCACACGCCAGTTGAATGGTTTAATCAATCTCTGCAGCTACGCACAGTGGGTTCCAGAGGCTAACGTCATTGTCGCACAATCCAAGAAGTCATTGTACGTCTACTATTCGCCATCATCTCCAGATGAAGTCAGAGTAACTGATATCGAAGGCGATGTCGTCGATATCCAGAGATCAGGTACAAAGACAACAGTCACAATCCAAAACGCAGGCGTCACATCTAACTACCCACTCGATGGCGCCTTCATTGCCTTCTCCGCTGCAATGGAATCCAAGAAACTACGCGAATCTGCACAAATCTTGATGCAAATGGGCGACACATGCACAGCCCGCAGCCTCTGGGAGGAACTCGCACAGGCAGCAATGGAAGATCAAGACTTCAATGTCGCAGAAATTTCATATTCCAAGCTCGGCGACTTATCCAAGGCCAGATTCTTGCACAAACTCAACAAACTCATCGAGAAGAACGGCTTGTCTCACTGCCAGGTCCAGGCGAGAATCGCCATGCTCCAGAGCAATTACAAGCAGGCTGAATACTGCCTCATCGAACACGACCAGCTCGACGACGCAATCAACATGTACAAGTCCATGCACATGTGGAACGAGCTTCTCGATCTCGCTGAACTCCGCACACCAACGCGCGCGCAGGCTTTGAGGGACGAGTACTTCTCCCACCTCATGGCGACAGGCCAGTACCAGACAGCCGCCAAGCTCAAGGCAGCACGCGGACAGATCAGCGAGGCAGTCGACATCTGCCTTCAGGGCAACAAGCCACAACTTGCCGCTGACATTTTACTTCAGCACGAAGACAAGGCGAATCCACAGCTTTTGTCTCACGTCGCCGAGGCACTCAACGGAAAGAGAGACGACATTGCTGGCCAGATCTACGAGAAGCTCGGTAACTCGAAGGCAGCTCTCGAAGCCTACAGAAAAGGCCATGCATACTTCAACGCCCTCGAGCTCGCAAAGAGCGCTGAGCCAGAACTCGTCGTCACATTACAGCATGAGTGGGCCGACTACTTGGTCTCAGTCGGCCAGAGCGAAGCCGCCATTGTACACTACGTCGATGCTGGTGATTACTCGCAGGCTCTCGCTGGCGCAATCAGAGCACAGCAGTGGAACCAGGCCGCTGAGATTCTCAAGAGTGTTTCTTCATCAGTCGATCTCAGGAACGACCTCAGAATCCAGTTCCTCAGAGTCGCCAGACACTTCGCCGCAACAGATGACGTCAACACTGCCGAAGACTTGTTCTTGTCTGTCGACGCTCACCAGGACATCATCGAGATGTACCTGACAAAGGGCAGAGTAAAGGACGCTCAGCGCCACGGCAAGAGGAACATGAAGGCAGCACAGCTCGAAAAGCTCTTCATCTCAACAGCAAAGAAACTCGAGAAGAAGAAAGAGCAGCAGAAGATCGCTGAAGAAATTTACTTGTCTATCAACCAGCCGCAGCTCGCCATCGACATGTACACAGCAGCTGGTGACACAGAGTCCGTCCTCCGACTTTCCCAGAAGTTCGGCGGCGACAAGACACAGCTCGAAGACATGGGCACAAAGGCGGAGAGAGAAGGCGACTTAGCTAGCGCCGAGTCTTTCTACATCAGAGCGGGCAAACCAGAGAAGGCACTCTTCATGTACTCCCAGGAGAAGAAGTGGGAGGACGCTTTGAGAATCGCAAAGAAGTACGGACAGCCAGAGCAGCACGAAGACCTCAAAGTCGCCATCAAGTGGGCGAGAGAGATTGGCGGTGTTGCTGGTGTACAGAAGCTCGTCCAGCTCGGCAAGGTCCAGGAAGCTCTCACATACTGCGCCGACAACGGCATCACAGACTTCGCGCAGCTCATCTTCGACAACTGCACAACAATTCCGAAGGATGTCGTCAACGAGGCCCACTACAAGCTCGCCGTCGCCATGGAGTCAGTCCAGAACTTCTCAGGCGCCGAGCAGCACTACATCCTCTGCGGAAAGCAGGAGGAGGCTGTTCAGATGTACATGCACTACAAGATGAACAACGACGCACAGAGAGTTGCACAGAAGTACGGTCTTACAGCTATGACAGCATCGTCAGCTGCAAACACAAAGTCTCTCAGCCAGTCAACAGCCGGTGCAACAGGCGTCAAGAAGGGTCTGGCACTCGAAAACCAGAAGGACTTCGACGGCGCTATCGATGTTTATCTTTCCCTCTCAGTCAAGGACTGCGGCGGCGAGGCTCGCTACGATCAGGTCATGGAGCGCGCTGTCAAGCTCGCTGCCAACTTCGCACAGCAGAGATTGCAGGACGTCGTCATGAACGTCGCCAAGAATTTGCTCTATCTTGAGCGCTCAGCATCTCTCGGTAAGATTCTCGAAGGCATCGACGCATATCAGGACGCCGTCGAAATCTACAAGCAGGCAGGAATGTGGGAAGACGCAAAGCGCATTTCCGGATACTTAGATGCAGCTGACCAGGCCCAGTTCAAGAAGGACTACCAGGAGTGGCTCGCATCAAACAACAACGACACAAAGATGCTCGAGATGGGCGACGTCGACAACGCTCTCGAGATCATCGCATCAAGAGGCGAGTGGGACAGATGCCTCCAGGAAGCACAGCAGCAGGGCCCAGAGTACCTCGAGAAGTACACAATGAAGTACGCTCAGACACTCGTCGACAAGCAGGACTTCGACAAGGCCATCGCTGTTCTCGCTAAGTACTCTCCATCAGCAAACTCAAAGTCAATTCCAGCCTACATCACACTCTGCCAGGCCACTGTTTACGGCGTCCCAACATACGAGAATCTCCCACAGACATTCTTCCAGTTGAGGACAATGATGTTCAAGATCGTCAAGGCTGCTTCACCACAATCACAGTCATACCAGAAACTCCTCAACATGACACGCGCTGTCCATCTTCTCTGCCAGGCCAACACACTCAACCAGCTCGGCCTCGAAGACTTAGAGGCTAAGGCAGCTGTTGCAGCATTGAGATACTGCGACATCGTCCCAGCCGACCACTTGTTCTACAAGGCCGGCAGATTGATGGAGAAGGAGAATAACCTCGAAGCTGCTTTGGTCTTCTACAACAGATTTATGGATATTTCAGAAGTCGTTGCATCAGGAAAGCTCAAAGGCGCAAACATCGATCAGTCTGGCTTTACACAGACAGACATTCCACGCGATCTCTGCCTCAGGATGAAGCTCGTCGTTGGTCAAGATGTCGTTGAACAGATCGAACATTGGATCCTCGACAAGAACGTTTCATCCAACGCTGAAGGCAAGGTCCCAACATCATCATGCACAAAGTGCGGACGCGAGATCTACTCCGCTGCTCTCAGATGCCCATCATGCCGCACAAACTTCGAGTTCTGCCACGTCACAGGATATCCAGTCGTCAACCCAACACAGTGCACGTCTTGCGGCTGCATCTCTAACAGGGCTGATTGGGATCGCTACATCCAGAAGACAGGCAGATGCCCATGCTGCAACTCCCCACAGACAGCTGGTAACTAAACAATTATACTTATTGGTTGATTTCGCAAAAAATTAATAATTATTTCATTTTTATTGCACTTAAGATGAATTCATTTGAGATTGTTCAGGTTCAAGGAAATAAATAAGAAATTATATTTAATTTGTTGTTAATAAAACATATATTATCTGGATTGAAACGTTAATAAAACATACATTTTCAATCAAATCTGACTGATTTAATTAATGAATCGCGAAAAAATATACATCAAAATTTAATTAAACAGAATTATTCCGAAAGAGACGTATTTTATGGCTTAATATAAGATGTATAACAACATATATTGAAGCAGGAAGAATAACGCTTGAAAGTGAAAGGCTCCAAATTCAAAAAGAAAAATATTCAAAAACTAATGAAATAAATAGGATATATGGCTGATATATTATCTAAATTTCGATTAGATAATCTTCTGACAAAAAATTATCGAAAACGATGAAAAGTTTCATTTCTCAATGTATTTAAATAGAGTATAGATCAAATGTTTATTATATCAATTTGTTTTTAATTTAATTTTATTGTAAAAAATTATTACACAAAAAACTAATGGTTTAATTCTCTTAAGGAGTTAAATCATAGAAACAAACATTTGATTGACCCGAAGGTTTTGTACATTATGTTGATTTTTAATAATCGGGATTTTTTGAGATCCATTCAGCCAGTCAAAGGACCTAGGGTGAAATGGAGCCTGGGGACGATGTATTTCCGCATGAAATTTACTTGGATGACATTTTAGACATCCTAAGCTCTTGCATTCTAATGTAGAGCATTCTGGAGTTTTAACATGATCTTTGTATGTGGTAGAACCACTACAAGGTGGTTCGGAAGATTCGTTGGACTCGCATGATTCAGACATTAAAATAATTTTAATTAAATCAAAAGAAAAAAGATTTTACATTATTTAAAAAGAGCTACTTAAAATCAATTAAATTATCACTTTATGATTTTGAGAGTAATATTTGACATGTGTCACTTTTGTTTAAAACTAATGGTAATAAACATATAATTAAATAATAATATGCTAGTTTTGAAATTTTTTGACATGTAAAGTAAAATTGTAGTTTGATGTAATAATATGCAGTTAATGATAATGCTCATTTCCTATTCAAAATAATAAAATGATTTGGTTCTGAATTAAATTTTGAATTCTTAACAAATTTTATGATATAAAATACTTAGTAATTTATAAACAGTTCTTAGCAAGCTGTACATTCATAATTTTTGGTTTTTTTGAGGGGAAATAGCTGCTAGTCAGCGGTTTTTTCAGAACCGCCTAGCGTTATTTTTATGGAACTTAAGTTTATGGGCGGGAATGCATGTGGAAAATGGTATAAATGTAAAAGTATCCAATATATGATCGTTTTTATTTCTGATATCGTATGTTGATTATTTTGATTTTTGTGGTTCAAAAAGTTTTTCGAAAATAAATTATAGCAATGTTGAAAATCCAATCCATATGATTTAGGATTCATATTCTATTAAGTAAATTTACCAAATTCAGATATTGCAAAATCGTTAGTTCGATGTTTTGTATGTTCTACTATGCCAATATGCATTAAATGTATATGTTAGACTAAATAATATTCGAAAAAACGCGTCTGAGCTAATATTTATTATTTTTTGATATAATTTCGAATCAAAACTAGGTCATGAGCTTTTGCTTGATAAACAATTTTTAGGATGTTCCTATTAACTTCCTCTTGTAATGTCTCTGTTCTATATCAGACTCCAAAATACGAAAAAATATTTTTGAAATTATGATCAACGCATGCTATATCATATAAATCCTACAAAAAGATAAATTGTTGCTCTGAATTTGGTATATTTATTAAAATTCTATATTTATTCACTAACTACCAAAATATAGTTCCTTTATTCGATTGATGTTAAAAATCCATGAGTCTTTTCATCCAACGCTCAATAATTTCAGAAATTCAATGAAATACATTCTTCAACGTACAGATAATACTATTATGGAGTATGACCAGAGATTTATAATCTTTCTTTTCGATGACAAATAAGTTTACTCTTTGCAACACGAGCAAAGAGAATCGAATAAAGAACTTTTTAAGAGTGGACATTCTTTGTATTTACGATAATAACCGCTAATAAACTCTCAATATTTGTGATCACTACATCGATATTGTTTTCACAGAGTCATGACAAAAAAATAAATCCCTAAAGGTGTCGAAATTATATCGATTGTAATTGTCGATATTGCTTTATAAGCATTAGAATCATTTTTTGCCAACAGTATTTTATTGTTTATACAGTCCCTAACATTGGCAATTGATTATTTTAATTTGCTGGCATTATTGATACAGAATAATTACATAAAAAAGAAATTAAAGTTAAAACTCGGCGTAAAAAAATTTTAATGAAAATTAACAAGATTTGATATTTTGAGGAAGTCAATATAATATTCTATGTCTTTTGATTGATCGTCTTCAACATCAATGGTTTCTGTAGATGATTTTGAAGAAAATGAATGATTTTTTAAAAATGAAAGCCTGTTTTTAATGTTATTTACAGCTCTTCCAGGGAGAAATTGTTTGATTTTTATCCAATTAGTACCCAACTCTTCATATTTGGTGAGTAAAATCCTATCTTCTTCGTTTGTCCATTTTTCTTTTGATAGTGATGGATCTGCGTAATTCTTCCATCTTTCCCTGCACTGTCTAGCCGTCCATTTCCCTAATTTTTTCGCGATTTCATTCCAGTCTGTAAATTTTGAGCTTTGAACTGCCCTCACAAGCATTTCATCGTCCAGCTTAGTAAATGTCCTCTTCACTCTGACAGGCTTAGGAACCACAAGATCTGTTTTATGTCTACGCATTTGTTATCTATTAATCAAAATATTTTGTAAACATTGATTCTTATTCAAATGAAAATTATTTAAGAATCACTTTAGATTAGTCAATGGAATTAAAATAAATTTATTTTCTATTGTCTTTCGAAATAAGAAATTTCGCCAAAACTCCTGATTTATGCATGATGTGCCAGAGTGATTAAGATTGATCACTTCATCATCCGTCGTAATTGATCCAATTTTGAAACAGACAAAACCATATCTTTTGAGATTAATCCCACAAAAACAGCTATACTTATCATCTAGAATGACTATAATTATACAAAAATGAATTATATTATTTTTTTGAATGGTTGACTAACATATTGTAGCATCATATAAATGATTAAAATTTCGTGGTTGGACTAAAATTGTTAAAACGTTGAATTACAATAAATATGGTCTTTAATCGTCAATTTCTATTTAAATTTCTGATACTGAGGCCAAAATTATTTTATCACAGCTGAAATGTGACTAATCAGCAATCTCATGACAAGACATTTTATCCATTGGTGGTAGTATATCACATTTACTGTTGAAATATTCACTAAATCCTTTGGAAATAAAGTTTCAGAAGTCTGAATGTTAGCAATTAACAATAATCAAAATTTAGAACACATGAGTAACCAGTAATTTATTATTCCTGGTTTTTGTTTTCACAGTTATCAATTGAATAAAATTTTACTGTAGCTTCAATACAGCATCAGCCAATTTGATTCTCAAATCGCCGATTTTTTATATGTCAATAATGTGGGCACTTCATTATTTTTGACGACAAATTATCAAGAATTAATTCACTTTTCATCAATTTATAATAAGTACAACCACAGATTCTTGACAGTATTAATTGACATGAATTCATTGATTACAATGTACTATATATTCAATGTGGAAACAGATTATGAGGTTTCAAAAAAATACAATTAATTGCTAAACAATTAACATTGGGATATTTATAATACCTGTCTTGGAAAGAACTTATTGCTAGCTTTGTAAATCCATATTTTGAAAATTATTTTTTACCCAAATAATCATTCATAATTTGGCATTATGGAAAATGAAAATGTATTGTCAACATATATATTGTATAGTGCGTGAGCTTAAAAGGCTCAAATTGCAATTCAACAAAATTATTCATGATTTTCAATGATTGATATTCAGATTTTTGCAATAATATAGATTATAAATGCGTAAGATTCAACCAAAAACGATTTTCTATGAAAAACAACAACAATAAAGAAGAAAAATCTGGATTCGATTCATATTCATGACCAAACTGCATAAAAGCAGCGATGAGCACCAATAAACAACCCAATCGTTAAAATTTCGAACAAAAAACTGACAAACACTAAGAAAATTTTCACTTTGATTTTTCATCCTTTTCATGTAGTACAAACAGATACGCAAAACGATTTCACTAAACCATTTTTTCATAAAACGCGATTTTCAATGAAACAAAAATTGACAAAAATCTATCCTTCATATATTTATTTTATACTTGATTAGCATAATAAACTTAATACTTTACAAAAAATCATAAATAATTTATTTCGTATATTTTGCTAGTATATATTTATTAGAACATAATTCAAACATTAAAAAATTGACGAGAATTTTGCATCTTCTATTTTTAGATAATTATTAGAATATGATTATAAAATACGAAAAATTGAGATAAAAATTTTGAATTTTCTTTTCTATTTTTAGATTGTATATAATTATTAGAATATGATTGTAAAAAATGAAAAATTGACATAAAAATTATTTTGTTATATTTTTATATAAATATGTTCATAGAGTAATTTAGAATTTCGATGAACTTTTCAAAGTTTTGTATGTGATTATTGAAATTATAGTTTTTGTACGTTAATTCAAATTCAGATGCTTTCTCGAGGCTCTAAGATAGAAGCCGGTAAAGTAAAGTATCCGATAGTCAAGGAAGCGTTCGCCAAATTCGGAATTGATGTCACTACCAACGACAAAGAAAGCAAAATCGTTTGGTTCGATGGAACTATTCCTCCAGAGTTCTTTATGACGCTTCTTCCTTACCAACGACTAAATAAAATACCAGGAATGGACTACATATGCTTCAAATCAAATACATTTCAGGCATTAAACTCATGTCGATATAAATATCCGAAAGTTTTCACTTTTTATCCATTAACATATCTTCTTCCGTTCCAATATGCCGATTTTCAGCATGAGCATCTCAGAGAATGCAGCAGAACGCATCAGCCTGTTACTTGGATCGTAAAACCTCGCGCAGGCTGCTGTGGAAATGGTATTAAGCTGATTCAGAACACTTTTGAGCTTGCTGAAAAGAAAGAATCATGCATAGTTCAAAGCTATATATCGCCATATCTTGTAAATGGCTACAAATTCGATTTTAGATTTTATGTATGCATCTCAACACTCAATCCTTTTACAGTTTTCATATATAACGAAGGAATTGCTCGTTTTTGCACAAAGAAATATACGCCGCCGACAAGACAAACATTAGATGATAAATATTGTCATTTAACGAATACTGCAGTTAACGTTACAAACGAAGATGCTCCTCCAGGAATGGATTTCACACGTAGAGCGTCTGAAGTTCTTGCACAAATTTCGGCTTCTGATCCAAAAGGCTCAGGCCTTTGGGAAAGGATCAAAAATGCAGCTGCACTGACTGCTATTGCCATATATTCTCCAATTGTCACTCAGATTCTTAAGGATAACCTTGAAAGAAAAACACATCAACGCACGCAAGTTCAACCAGCCGAAAAGCTTAAAGTTCCAGAGGATTATCAGCCTGTTCCTCCTCTGAACAAGTATTTCCATATTATGGGTATTGATGTCTTAATTAATGACAAATTAGATCCAATTATCTTGGAACTCAATGATCGTCCTTCAATGCACGTAACATTCGATTATGAAGCCCATTTGAAGCCTAAACTTATATATGACGCATTAAGTTTAATTACAACAGATGGAACTCCGCCAGAAGCAGGCAAAACATCTCCAAATTGGGAACAGATCCTTCCTATGACATCTGATACACCTCTAGGACAGACAGCAAATGAAATTCTCGACAGTATTAAACACGAACTTACTCCAAAATTGGCATTGATGAATTCTTCCAAGAAATTACCCATCTACAAGCACGCAAACAGAACCAAATTGCCACCACTGCGTCCTTCTTGCCAATAATTTTATATATCTTTTTATTTGTTAGTATATTGTAAATTATTATATATATTATTGTTTATGAACCTTTCTACTCCTAACTATTTCAGAATCTTGACTTTATTTAACTGGAATTCAAATTATATACTTAAATAAAGATTTAGATGATAAAACCTGTAAATATATGTGCTAAATATACTTATACTCTATTTCTAAAGTATGAATACAACTGAATATTCTTCAATTTATATAGAAGTGTTTCAACTCGCTTTCTGGCTTTGTAATAGGATTTGAGATCTCAAAGTTATAAAGTATCATTTTTATGTCC
>MRSU01002866.1:0-16132 GCA_008369845.1 Trichomonas gallinae | reverse complement strand
CAGTGGCGGGACTCGAACCCGCAACCCCAAGATTAAGAGTCTTATGCTCTATCCGGTTGAGCTACACAGGCTTCACATTTTCTAGCATTTATTTTATAATCAACATAATCAGAATAATTTTTCATCCGAATTATTGAGTAATTTACAAAAAAATGGCTGATGAAGTAATCGATTTTTCGAATGATCCATTAAATAATTGGCTGTTAAATCATCAGAATATGATCAAATACGTCCAACTTACTTCTGTAATCCGTCCCAATTCTAAAGATCAATATGATACTTTGTTAGATGCAATCAATCGCATTGAAAATATGATAGAAAAAATAATTATTCCCAATAAACCAGAAGAGCCTTACATCCATGCAATTTGTAATGGATTATCTGTTGAATCTACTCGCTATGCTCATATCCACTTTTATTTGCAAAATAAAATCTTCACGGAACGAACCAAAACGTATACTGAAATCGTTAAAGCCATGAGTGAACTGCTTTCTGCAATAAGAGAAATATCTAACAAAACTAACAATCTTTTTATACATATCAATGAAAATTCGATATATTGGCAGCTTCTCAATGATGCACGCAAAATTCTTCAGCTTAGTTCGAAAGATGCAGATTTAATTTCAAAAATTACCTCATTAGAGCCCACAACGACAGATGTTTCGAGCCAAAAATCGATTCTCCGCAACGTTATATTTTCGATGAAGAACATATTCGATCGAAATAAATATTCAATAATTCCTGAAAATCCATATCAAGAGAGATTGAACCAGCTTTTGTTTTCATACAACTTCATTTTCGCAGATGACGTTAAAAGCATATTAGATCCAAACAATTTCATTAATCCACAATTATTTACCGATTCAATTGTCCGCCTCGTTGATAAAATCGTCGAAGAATTCGAAATTACAGATGAAAATGATAAGAATATTATACTGTGGACATCATTCCGCTCATTCTTTAATGCTTGCATTCCATTAAAATCAGAATTCTTCTTTGCAAGCGAAGAACCGCTTTTCAGGCTCCGCAGTCCATATATAACTATAGATGATATTGCTGTCAAGAAGGAATTCCTGCCACCGCATGAAGAAGGAGATTCTGCAGCGAAAATTGTTTCGTCGAACAAGAAACTATCTGATGCTGCAGAAAAAATCAACACCAGCGCTTATATGACGACACCATTTGACATAATGGATAGGATATACGCTGCACTCTCAGAGATCAAGACTTATGCTGTAGAAGCTGCAACAGAAAAGAACAAGGATGACGCATATACCTTTGATTGCGTTTTCGGTCTTTTCCTGCTTGTTTTGATCTCTTGCGACTTGCCGAATGTTGAAGAAGTCTTCACATTCTCACAGAACTTCGCTCCTATCTCATCATTGACATCGCAGCTACAATACGCTCACATGACAATATCTGCAGCTTTGTTGCAGACGAAAAAACTTACAAATGTTTCTGCTTAATAAAAAATATGTTTGTTAGTACTAAATACTGATAAAATGTTTATTAATTGGCCAAATATAAACATGCTAGAATCAATTATATTGTCAATGTTGGAAATATTTAATAATTTACAATATTTCGTCAAAAAAAGTATCCCAAACTTTGCATTAATAGTTGACAGGAAAATATATAGTTGGGTAAAGTTGTGCCATTAATCATTGTGGACTAATTAATAAATTTAAATCTTTTTCTGTATTTCTCTTATTGCCAAGTTGTGATACAATTGTAGCTTTTTGGTACGAATAATTTGTATTACATGAATGTATAACTCAATAAATACACAAATTTTGGTATTTTTTTCTTATTTTAAAGAAAATATGTGTGTTTAACTCTTATATAGTGTGGATAATTCATATGATATGATTGTATCACTTCTTAGTTATGCATAAATCGTATTATAACTCACTAATTTCAATATTTTGAAGAGAATATCTGTGTTTAACTCTTCTTTAGTATTTATATGTCATAAAATATAAATATATTGTTCAAATGCATTAAAATAAGCTTAATAAATAAATTATTTTGTTAATTCCTGCATAAAATAATGATTTTTTTGCAGCCAGAAGAATGAATTGAACTAGTAGGTGATATATATAGGTTTTGAAGTTTGCCCGCGGAGATTTAACCTTATAAAAGTGCCATAGTAAAATGAGTCAACCTCCCCAGCAAAATGGTCAACAGAAGAGAGACATGCCTTTTGAGAGGCTTTTCAAGATCGAAAACATCATTTTTGCGTCCCCACCTGAGAGAACACAGAAAATTCTCCAGTCAATCTCAAAAATTGATCCGACATACAAAGATTACATTATTAAAATCTTAATTTTCATGACAAAAACTCGCCGTCTCAAATACAATATAATTGCCGACTACTTCAATGCATTATCTTTGCCTTTACCCGAATCCGTTGATCCAGAATTCGCCAAATTTTACAATAGCTATAAATTAAATTCAAGTATAGATTCTTTGGATAACATATTCCCGATAAATACCCCAGGATTTTACATTGTTCATGATAATATAGATGGTTTAAAGAAAATAATCGAAACTCCACAAAGAGATGAGATTCTCTCTCAAACTGTTACGTTCATGGACCAAAAAATTAGCCTCCTTAATTTGGCTGCTCAATGTGTCGCGAAAAATTGTTTTGATTATCTTTTCATGTATTCTACAAATATTACTGAAGAAATTCTTGACGGTGCAGTTATTGGAGGCGATGCAGATATTATAAAGAAGATTATAAATCAATATCCAAATCTGAAATTGAGGAATCATCTCAGAACGGCTATTAAACACCACCATAATACTATATGTGGTATGATTTACAGAGACACCCCAGATGAATTCCTTAAAATCGATATGCAATTTTGCGTTGTGAATATGAACCGTACAATGTTGCATATCATCATCAAAGAAATGATGAAAAAGGATGGACTTGATACCCTTGATTCAAACCAGCAGCCACCTATCGTTGTTGCTGCTAGATTAGGAGAAATCGATATTGTTGAGTATCTTTTGGAATGCCATGCAAATATTGATGCTACAGACTCAATGAAAGAGACAGCTCTGCTCACAGCTGCAACATTCGGTCACTATGCCATAGTTTGTTTCTTAGTATCTAAAGGCGCCAACATTGAGGCTAGAGATAAGTATGAATGGACACCACTTATGGCCGCATGTCAGGCTGGCCATGAAGAATGCTTCAGGGTTTTAGTTACAAATCATGCGAATTTAAATGCTCGCGATGTAATGGGTAAATCATGCTACGACAGGGCCGCTCCTAACATCCAAAAGATTATAGATTCAATGCCCCATCCATATTCAGGATATTAGACATTATTTGTTAATTAAAATTTATTTTATTCTTTATTTCTCTTTTATTTTACATGCTAGTCAAATAAATTTATCATATTTACATAATACAAACAAATAAACAATTTATTAAATATCTAATCTGGAAACTTTGATCTTGATTCCTCCAATGTCAACCTCAGGCTGGTCTATCTTTTCGCCTGCCGTGTATCCCCAAGGGTCAATATTCTCGCGAGGATCTATTGATTCTTCGAAAAGGAATTCGTGGATTGGAACGCTTTGATCTCTATCTTTCATGGGCTCAAGTATCGATCTTTTAACAACCTGTGGCCTAGAACGACGAATTGGAACAGATAATATTGGATCACCAGAAAATTTCTTCGTTATTTGTATTGGAGTGTGATGATCTTTGAAAACATCACGCGACCCATGCTCCACAGGTGCAGTCCTGCCTCTTAAAGGCGTTGGTTGTCTGAATGCTCTGTATTCGCTTGGTTTATATCCAACTAATTCTATATCTTCGATATCTGGTCTTGGTGGTGGTGGTTTTTGTGTAATAGCATGGTTTTTCCTTGATCCCATACGATCTGAATTTCTGTTTTTAGTCGCTGAAGTCATAATTCTCTGCTTTTGCTCTTTATAAAGCCTATCGAAACGACCCAAGCCTTCGAGTTTGATACGGCTCATCTCCCAATAAGGCTTTGAACCATTCATTCGAATTTTGTAGAAAAAAATACGTTTTTTTAACTTATTATCGAAAATTTTTGCATAATTGATATCTTTATTATATCTATTTCTCTTTTTACGTTAAAAGATGATTCGATTTCGTTTTTCGTCTAAATCATCATTTTTGTTTTAATAATGATATGATTGTATCCTTATATTCACTTTTTGCATTAGAATATTTGCAATTTGTTGAAAAATTAAAAAGATTTGAAAAATCATTTCGCTATTTGATTATTAAGCAATGATAAATTAAATTGTTGTGAGCAAATTTAGAAAAATTATATTTATATTTTGTTAAAACATCAATTCAAGATTTTTGAGGATTTCTTATTTGGAGGACTCAAATCATAGCATAATCCATTGTAGCCTATATATTTATAGGAGAGAAATTTCAGTGGTTAAATGTTAATTAATAAAAAATAACAATAGTTTTTATTTATATTTATATTTCTATAAGGTGTATTATAATAACAGGGTGGTTACCAGAGGAGAAGCTCAATCATCAAAACAGTCAATGTTAATGCGAGAGTGATTGGCGTGACGATGAAGCCGATCTTCATGAACTCAGCGAAGCCGAGCTTGACGTGGTTGCCTCTCAGGAGGCCGATCCACATGATGCCAGCAAGCGAGCCGAGCGGTGTGAAGAGTGCTGTGAGGTTTGAACCAATGATTGATGAATAGATTGGGCCGAGGAGCTTCGGGCTGTTGAGGGAGTTGATGATTGGAACGAGGGCGACTGAAGCTGGAATACTGTTCAATACGTTACCGAAGATTGTCGCGATGACGCCAAAGACAACTATAGCAATTGGTGTTGAAATGTTGGTGAGTCTCGCGATGTTTCTGCCGATGACGTCGAAGAGTCCAGTATCAGTGAGTGTTGAAACGAGAATGAAGAGGGAAAGAAGGAAAGGAATGATGGAATATGGGAGTGAAGAAAAGATCTCCTTGAGCTTAGATGGTTCTGGACTCTTGCAGTGAACAATGTCAATAATAATGTTGTACACGAGAAGAATTGCAGCCAAAACGCCAGCAATGACCCATAACTCAACATCAAAGCCTGGTATTGATGTGAATGCCATGAATAAGACTGTTGCTGCAAGGAAGATCACGCCAACCCACATATCTAACTTAGAATTGATTAGAGTCATTGGAGAAGCGAGCTCTTCTTTCAGGATGACGTCCTTTGTGATCTGCTTCTTGAACATGAAGTAAAGCATGATGCATGGAGTCATACCTGCGACGATACTTGGTAGAACAGCGTATTTGCAATAATAGCCGAAGCTGTGACCAAAGCCAGTAGCAATAACAACGTTTGTTGGATTGGAAATGATGAGCATGATACCCCAGCTGTTTGCAGACATGAATTGGCCAAACAAAAATGGAATTGGATTAATTCCAGCAGCTCTGGCGAAATATGTAACAAATGGAGTGAATGTGAGAATGGCTACATCGTTAGATGATAGAATTGTGATGAACGCAACTGTGAAGTATATAAGCAAGAAAAGCTTTGTGCCAGACTTGCCTGACTTCTTGATTGCCCATGTAGCGCACATCTTGAAGAAGCCTGTAGTATCAAGGAACATTGAAATGTAGACAGTAGCGAAAACAAGAATGATGATACCGATTGGATTGAGTGAAGAAAACTCCCAAAGGTAGTGAATGGCAGCTCTTGCAGGAATAAACTGGCAAGCTAAGAAAACTACAGCTGCAATAAACGGTGGAATCCAATATGTGTCTAATGTAAATTTGATTTTCTTGATTTTAATGACAACAGCTGGTTTGAATATAGAGCAGCCGAGCATAAAGATCATTGAGACACAGAAGATGATAGCTGGCACAACGTAGCGTTCCATTCTGTGTTATTTAGAAAAATGAAAAATAAATAAAAAATCATTCACAATTCAATTGAAAAGCACGATGGGAGACTAGTATTGTTATAGCACATATATCCAAAATACAAAGTTTTGTAAAAAACACACGATAAAAAAATTGTGTAAAAACTCCCGATGCAAATTTTTTAAAAAACGCTGCGAAGTTGTTGGTCATCATATTTTATGTATGGTGTCGACAGCAATCATTTTGTTGTCTTATTTTTGATGCTGTTGTTGATGATGCTGTAGTTTAGGAAATATTGTAAAGAAATTACGGGCGTGATATAATTCAAAATTATGATGTAAAAATGTTTATAATGCTATTTCCTATGGATTTCATTTTTTTAACGATTAAGTTTGAATTGAAAATAATCGTGTTTAGCCAAAACATGTTTCCTGGAAATGGACTAGTTATTTTTACCTAATTTTGGGATAATTAGCATCACATAGTTGCATACTATTAATATTTGCAGTTATCCAGTATTGTGGGTTACTGACGGAAAAATGGAAATTTTTTTTTGAAGAAAAGCATCAATAATTGATATATTTTCATAAATTCAGAGCTTTCATTGATTATTGAATTGCAAAAGTGACAAACTATCAATCGTTATATCCATATTTAATGTAATGAAATCAATATTATTCAATCAAACTCTGAAATTTGACATTTTGACGGTTTACAAATTAAGGTATTTACATTTCAAAAATCTCCAGCTATGATCTGATCCTGAAATTTTGTAACTCATTTATGTGTGTCTATCTAGATTAGTTCTTGAATTTTTGAAGAATTTTTGCAAATATCTTTCAAATTTAAAATATGAATATATCAGAGCAAATCTAAATAGATATGCAATATCTCTTATATATCTTCATAACGCTATATTGATTCTATATCAAATATGAATGGTCAAATTTCTATTCAATGAGAAATGTTTCATATATATAAAAGAGCAACTAAAGACAATCTTTCATCGTTTGCGTTTGAAATATCTCCAAGACTAAAATCTATATTTCTATCTATTCTATAATAAATGGTATAAATCTATTCTATAGTATAGAAACAAGCTTGCAGTACATGTATATCAACACCCTAATAAATTTTATAATTTCAATTTGGTTTTTTAGAACCAGATTTCTTTGGATGCTCGAAATCACTAGTATCAAAGTAATTATAGCTACTATAATCACTATAGTCGCTATAATCCGAGTAAGAATATGAATAATCTGAGTAGTATGAGGAATAGTCTGAGTAATATGATGAATAGTCAGAGTAATCGCGTTTTCTATCATATTTATCGCTATTATCAACATCTGAATAATCACTATAATGTAATTGTCGCGATTTAGCTCTGCTATCATCGTTATCAATACTTCCATTCATTCCTAGCGCATTACCATTGTCTAATTCTTTTCTTTCACGTGCTGTTTTTCGATAACTGTTTATTAGAAAAAAATACATACACATCTACCAACTCATTTGGTGGGAAATCTGATATTTCACATCGTAGATGATTTTCTCGCAATTGTGCTGTATCCAATTGTTCAACACAAATTTGTGCAGCTTCTCGTGTTTCAAATTCTATAAAAGCATAACCTCTAGATTGACCAATCCCATTTTTCGCTAAATCAACTCTATAACATCTTCCAAATTGTTTGCATATTAACATTATATCTTGCGCTTTGACTTTAAAAGGAATATTCGAAAGATACACAATCCTACCAGACCACTTATAATACTTCTGACTGTCTTTCGGACTTTTAGCAGCTGTTTGTTGTGCTTCTGTCATAATTTTTTAAAAAAATATGACAATGTGTTTGTCCCCTTATTTATTTTTCAAGACCCTTAATTAATGTGAAAATGAGAAGAACTCTGATGAACAATGAACTAAAGGCTAAAAATGATAATACAATTTCTCAGAAGAATGAACTCAATGCTAATATCGGTGAAATCCTCAATGCAATTTCTCACAAGAATCCAGAAATTGATGACCTTAAGTCTTCATTAGAACTCAAATCCAAACTTGATTTACTTGCAATTGGAATCTCCGAACAGAACCATCAAATCTACAATAACTCGCTGAAAATAATGATCTTAAGACAAAGATTGACGAAATTTCTAAAGAAGTTTCAGAGAAGGATTAGTTAATCGATAACTTCAAGGCATCTATCGAATCAATCCAAAATGAAGCAACACAAAATGATCTACCTCAGTGCCCCGGTCTCAACTTCCAAAGTAGCACAAATTGAAGCATCAAGGTCACTCATCGAACAGATCAAGAACGATACTATGTTCACTTTCTCAAGCACACTCACTCTGAATTAAAAGACCGATGCATTAAGAACGTTCATCCTCCCGAAACTCGAATTCAGCCTAACAAATGGAATGTTTGCAGTCAAAGCTCAGTGCCATATTAATCGAAATATACCGATCTACAGGAAGCCAAATCTCAAATCAGCAAACTTCTCAGCGAAACTAATGAGCAGCAGAACAGAGTTTTGCTAGAATTAGCAACACCTAGGCGCAACCAAACACCACTGGTTAATTTCCCAGAGCTTCTTCCTCTCCAGCCAGCAAATCAAGAAGAAGCTGTTGAAGAAATCTCACCAGGTGATGAAGTCTTTGTCGCCAAATCTCGTGACATTAATTTTACAGACATTTTAGAACGCGCTTGTGACTACTCAGTCAAACCCCAACGATTAGTCCAAAACAAGAATCTCCAAGATGACGTCGCTGAAACATAGGCTAAATTAAGAGATGTACAACTAGAAAATCCTACTTTGGTCACCGAAAAATTATTATTAGAGTACAAATGAAATGAACAGCGAAATTTCAAGTCTCCAAGAACTAAATTGCAGAACTCAGGTATTTACTTGAGCAGAACAACAAACCATACAAGAGAAGGATGAATTGATTAACAGCTTGAAGACAGAAAACGAAAACATTAAAAAGAATCAGCAGTAGTTGAGTGAAAGAAAAATCTTTTACGTTAGAGAAAATTCTTTTTTTAGAGATTATCTGTAATGTGATCAGACGTTCCAGCTCCATCATTCTTCGGTTTGCAATAGAAGAAATAGACGCAGCCGATTACAATTCCAATAACTACCATTACAGCAAGGATAATGCCTACGGTAATACCGATTCTTTTGCCTGTATCGTCTTTTGCCTGTACTGGCTCAGCAGTATTTTGAATTTGGGCATTCTTAGGATCATATGAGCCTGGATTCTCATATTCTTTTTCGATTTCTTCAACAGTGTAGGCAGTGCCTTTCTGTGGAATCCTGCCAATAATTGGAGGAATTGCAGAATCATCCAAAAGTTCTCGCGATTTTGCGCTGGCAGAGGCGGTGACGGTGAGATTTACTTCATTCTCAATTGCATTGATCTTAAGCTGTAAATTATTTGTTGTAGTAGTGTCTTTATTGAATGGGTTACCTTTGTTGTCTTCTATATTAATGTTGCCTGTCTTTTTGAAATTAAGAAGCGAGCTATGCGCATTATAAAATCCGAAATAAACTTTATCAGTAATATGAGTCATATTAATATTGCCGTATCTATTTAACATCAAGAATGTATCGATAGTTTCGTAGAGAGCTAAGATGCTAAGTTTGCACTCGGCTACGTTGCAAGTTAATGCAACAAGTTGATCAGCTGGCTTGATTACGGCTGGGTTCTTATATTTCGTTGCAGTTGTGTTATACATACGCTGGTCTAAATTATCGTCTTTACTTAAATCGATACTATTGCCTTCTTCAATAGCCGGTCTGATATCAGCTGAGATTTCACCGATATTTCCAATGATCATACCTCCATAAGCGCAGTATTTTTGGTCTTTCTTTAGTGTAGTTGTAATTGTTTTAAATTGATCGGCGTTATGATTTAGAACGAAATCATCGCATGAATTGAAAACTTTTTCACTGAGTTCTTTTGGAGTAAGTTTTTCTGGGCAATCATCTTCTTCAACTAATTCTGAGTCAGAACCTTCCTCTGATTTAATTAAATCCTTTAATGAAAACACACCATCAGATGGAACTTTGCTGGGTAGGAAGTCATCTGATGTAACTTCATCTTTGGTAATTGTCACTTTTATTGTGTGTGTAGATGTAAGGCTTGAACCACTTGATGATTCAAAAACAGCAGCAGCGTAATCACCACTGTTCTTTATAACTTGATTTTTGTCAATTTTAGCATATGATGATTCAGAACCATCCATTTCAAACGCCGTGGCACGAATTTCATACTCACAGTTCTTTGTTTCTATTTGGAAGGCTTTAAATGGTGCAACTATTGCCAACACTCCAGTTCGGTCAGCAGTTGAAAGTACAATACCGTTTTCATCAGTATAAGTAGCTATGTACACATCATTAAGTTGAGGCGAAGGTATTTTCAGAGATGTGAAGTTACAGGTCTCAGATTTGGTACAAGATAGTGCTGTAATAGTAGTGCTTGCTGTGCCAATGATAAATGAATTATTGTATTTTGCCTTTGTGATCTCTACTGCTCGAGTCTCTGTTGCTTTAGAACTGTTAGTCTCATCTGATAAATAATGTAATGTCATTTCTTCGTTAAATGAAACATATTGAGCGCCCAAGAGACATATATAGCCGGTCCGGTTAAGGGTAATTGTTGAATATTGGCCAGTAAAAGAGTCCTGATTCTCTAAAGAGCAATTAAAAGCACATAAGGAGCTAGACAGTAAGAAAGAAAACATTTAAATAATCTTAAATTAAATTCTGACAATTAATAATAGTTATATTCATTCTAAATGTTAATTTGGGGAATATTTAACCGAATAAAATGTCACTTTTAAGATTTTCAAAAGGAAAAAAAAATAATTCAATGAGACTTCTCAAACGATATTCTCATTCCAATTATATCTCATGTATAATGATCCATAATATAAAATTAAAAACAAGTTATCGTTAAATAAAATATTGCCCTCATTTACATTTTGACTATATTGTACATAGGTAATTATTTAAAAAATAAATTTTGATCCCTATTGTATTTTTTGCCATTTTAAAAAGTTGATATTAGATGGAAATAAAATAGTATTTGATCTGCATGATACTAAAGTAACTCAAACAATCGGTTTTCAACCAAAATGATGCAAATCAAATTTTAACCAAATTTTAATAAATGTCCCCTGTGTGGGGGTTTGTACGTTATAAAAATGCTCACTTTTTTCGCCTCGGTCATGGTTATCGCCGCTGTTCTCAACCACGGCTTCGTATTGTTGAGAGACATCGAAGCGTGATAAAAGAATACTTCAAAAGGCTTATTAAGAACGCTATAATCTTTCATTTTACAAAAACTTTGGAAGAGATAAAAAATTCGAACTTCCGATTTAAAGCCCCAAAAGTTGTTTATGGATATTTCATAGCATAAGTCTTCGGAACCTCATTAGAAACATATATGTTAGGTTTTTGAATTTCGTCTCGAGAAAATGAGCCTGAGTTATACTATACCCTCTGAATAACAATCACGGGAATACTAACTATATTGATTCAGAAGTTTTCAGAAAATTGTACAGAGAATTTCCGAGATCCAGTTTTAAACTCTACAAAAATGCGCGACTACATTATGATTTCTATTAAGTTATGCGCATAATTCGATTCATATCCTCACATATCAACTTTATTCAGTACAAAAAGACGAAATTAAAATGACAATATTTCACATACCTAAAATACGAGTCTTTTTGTGTGTCAATGTATTCTCTATTATATATTTCTTCATCAAATAAACTATTCTTCGTATTTTTATAAATTATTTCGAAATTCTATCAAAAATTCTTATCTTATGCATTTTTCAGTGTTAACTTGAGATCATATTAGTGAATTAATAGTATAATAAGTCTAATGATATAAATTAATACAATACCGCCTTTTTTAATTTAAAAAATCGAAATTTTATGAAGAAGGCAAACATTTTATGGAATATTACAATAAAAATGTGTGTTTTATTTGATACATTTTTCTCTGTACAAATCATTTGAAAATTTAATGAGAGTATCTCTATGGTCTGTGACTCATATAACGTACAAAACTCTGGGGACATTTATCACTAATTTTTGAGTAATATATCGTCAATGATAAAAATTGAGTGACAAAAATTAACTATTCAAAAACCATGTTAGTTCTTAAAATTTTCGTTTTCCAGCTCTTTTTTTTTTTTCCTTTTTTTTTTGTGAAAAGTGGAATTGAAATCGTAATTCTCGCAAACACCGTTCTTCATAATACATCTTTGATTTTGTATCATAAAAGCAAAAGTGAATTTTGAATAACTGTGTTTGCGATTTTTTATTATTATATGTGGGTATCCGGAGCTGCTGGAATATATTTTTAAAAATCCGCGACAAAGCTTGATTATAATTCAATTGCTGATTTAATGGCAAAAAGAAATATTAACCTTATTATCATTTGGAAACAAAATTTCCCTGGCTAAGTCGGTGTATTATATCAGCAATGGGGATAACCAATCTTTATACACAACAATCAATGGTGAAAAACATTATTATCCATATAAGGAAAAAATATTAAATATTGATGCCTCTAATTTGAGCAATTTCATCGTTAATAATAATGCTATTACAGGTTTATCCCCTAGTATTAAAAAGCTGTGTTTAAAGCAAGGATGTAATCTCATCAATAATTGGTCAAGTGATATTGTCACTATTGGCCAAGATGCTTTTAATAATAATAATTTATATAAATTACCTATAGCTTGGAATAAAATCAACACTATTAATCCAAGAGCTTTTAAAGGAAATAAAATAGCTATTTTGCCATCGTTTTGGGGAAACATTATTACTATTGGCGCCAATGCTTTCGAAGATAATTTTATCAGTATATTACCCAGTAAGTATGATAATATTAGGAATATTGGAGATGAAGCTTTTAAAAATAACAGGTTAGTGTATATAGGTGAAAAATCATGGACTACAGAAGAACGCAGTACCACTAACAATGGAGGTACACTGCAACCACCAAAAGCGCGCACAGTTAGACATAATTTTAGATATAATTCTGTGTTCAAAGATACCTGTGTTTATCATTATCATGTTTCAGGATCAGCTAAACTTCTTAACTGCGTAGAAAATTTTGTTTATGATCCCAATTTAAAACTTCGTTTGGTCGAAGGATATGTAGATGTAGAATATTGTTATGGTGGTAGAATAGGAAAATATTATGTAGGAGATACAAGGGTAGCTGTTTACTCATATCATGAAGGGTCTTGCAATATGGAGTATGTAAAAACTACTACTCATTATATATTTGATAAAATATCTAGCATAGGGAATAATGTTTTTTCTAATAACAAAGTGATTGATTTTAAAGGGATACCAGTTCCAAATGGGAAAACATTATCGCAAATTGGCTTAACAGGACCTGGAAACAATAATATTATCACAATCAACACTGCTAACTTCAACACATACTTTAATGTTAACGCAGCAGATTTGACAGCAACAATAAAACCTAAATACGCTAACAATAACTATTACCATCTCACAGAAATACCAAAAAACATTAAAACGCTAACAGCACTAAACACAACAATAGTAAAACTCCCAGCAAAGTGGAATAATAGTACAGAAAATATTAAAATAGAAGGACTGTTCTGTACTATTCCAAGTACTATACCTGAAAATGCAAAATCTATTCAACTTATTGGTTCTAAAACATGTAACACTCCTAATCAGATAATTGGCGATAAAGAGAACTTGAATATTGATAGTCCTAATGAAATAATAGCTCCTTTTTCTTCGAGATATGGTATCACCAAAAAACTTAAAAGCAAGACTCCATACTTGTATAGTACTTTATATGCGTCATAATAAAATTATATATCAATATAAATATGAGTATAATATCATCAAAATTTGTTTTTATAATATAATTAATAATTTAGAACCAAGTAATTACAAAATATTAAATTTAAAAAGTTGTGATTGAGTTTATGATTATATTAGTCGAAATATTTTAAATGATTGCTTGGTCGTAGTTTAAAAAGCTTGAAGATTTATACCTCTTTTATATATAACAATGTACGATTATTTTGTGAAATTTGTTTGTAAAGAGTCAAAAGCAAATGTAAAGTGTCAAATGTAACGTAGAAATGAAAAAAAAAATTCTGATGTTTACAAGACTAACTGACGGCATAACGAATTTTTAATGAAAGCGAAGAGGCGCGGACAGATTGATGAACAAGAAAGCGAGAAGACAATCGTGAAGATTTACAACAAATCTGTCGCTACATCTCTTGCACACAACTTAGAAAATAAAATTTTACCATTCATCGAACCAAAAAAGTCACTTGCTCACAGAATAGCAAGCGAGTACGTTGCTAATTTCCTCCGCAAACATAAAATGAACGTTTCATTCGCAATGGCTCAAAAAGAAACAAATGAATATATCCATGAAGAACATAATGCAGCATGGACTGCACGCCACCTCGGCATTCCTGCCAAGGGCCAGCTTTTCCATGATCTTGTTGAAGGCTGCGGAATCACAGTATATCACACAACAACAATCAATGAGCCAGAGCCACAAAAGAAGGTCTACGGTGTTCCAGATAAAGATGTCTTTACAACAGGAGATTTCTTGAACTCTAATGAAAACGAATTTACAGGATTCCTCGTTACAACAGATCCAGAGCCACCAAAGAAGAAAGAGCACAAGCACCACCACCGTTCTCGTGCTGTCAAAGAGGAATCAAACACATTTACACAATTAGAGCAAACTGATGAAAAGTATGATAGACTTGGCAACTTAAAACGCTTACCGAAGCCAAAACTCCAAGAAGAACCGGCGGCAGTTCATAGCGAAATACGAACAAGAACACGCACTCGCACACATACAAACGAATCAGAGAGTTCATTCTTCGATGAACCACCGAAACCAGTCGATCCGAAGAGAAAAGTTGTCGATGAGCTCTTCATCAAGGCCAAGCAAGAAAAGATGATGCGTGGAGAAGTTTCTAACAAGTCTTTCAACGAGAGATTTGCTGCTTTGATGGTTTCCTCGAAGCTCCAAGACAGAGAAGTCAACGCTGAGAAGTGCGAAGGCTTCAGCACAATCTGCACAAAGGACCTCAGCCCAGAAACAGCAGATTCAGTCGACAACCCAAGCCTGACACCCGAAAGAAAGCAGGGAACATCGAACGCATTGGCGAAGTACATGAAATCGATGAAGTCCCCGCAGAAGACACAACTCCCACCAGACTCAGACTCCAGACTCCCAACAGGCGAGCCAACAACCGACATCTTCGAGACCGCAACAAGAGACGGCGACAACAAGATGGGTAACCAGGGAGGCATCTCTGTTCCTAAGCCAACACAGTCGCGCATCATGTCATCCAAGGCAGGCTCCGACGCACTTGCTCAGTACGAGAAGATCATGAAGCAAAAGAACGCAACTAACGGACCAATCGCTGCCCCAGAAGACATCTCGTTCAACGGAAGCACCCAGAGCATCCAGAGCATCAACTCCAAGGAGTACTCTAAGGAGTATCAAGAGGAGGAAGAAGTCGACGAAGAGGAAGAAATTGTATCTGAGGAGGCTTCAACATCCAAGCTTACATCGACCGAAAAGACGAAGCCAACGAAGGAAGGCACCAAAGGCGAAGAAGAGGAAGGCTATGAAGAAGATGATGAAGAAGAGGAGGTTGTTTATGTCGAATATGAAGAAGATTAAAAAAAATCTTTAAAAAGTTCGTTTTGTTTCAATTTATCTTTTATAATAACCTAATGAGGAGAAAGATTTTAATGATTCTTTTAAAACGTTTTTATAATAGCACAAGAGACTTCAATTTGAACAAAAAAATCATTTCACTTATTGTTAAAGTAAAGTTTTGTTTATTAATACAATAGTATATTTTTTATTTATGGGAAATTCTTATCAAGGAGCTTCTTGTATTCGACGACTTCTTGTTCGACGTGTGGGTTCTTGTGTACATCAAAGAAGTAGAAACCTTCCATAGTCGTGAACCCACAGAACTTGAATGCCTTCTCGACTGTGTTCCAGTGGTTCTTCTTGCCGAGATCTGCATAGAACTGACCTTCTTCATCGAACGCGATCTCTGGTGCGTTCCATGTTGATGTGATCATGACTTTCTTGCCGACCATCAGGCCGCCTGTGCCGTACTTCTTAGATGGGTCCTTCCTTGTGCGGCCGTCGCCACCCCAAAGTGTGTCTCTTCCGTTCTGGAAGACTTCGTC
>MRSU01002843.1:0-17237 GCA_008369845.1 Trichomonas gallinae | reverse complement strand
CAGAAGAAGTGTGATTCTTTCGGTTTCTTCTCTAGTATTTGCAACATTCTCGTTGAAACATACTTCAACAAGCTCATCGGCTTCATTCGTGGTGGTGAAACAACAAAAGCTGCTTGCAGATTAATCAACGCTTGCCCAAAGAAGGCTGTTTCTAACATGCATACATTTCCAGAAGAGAGGCCAGTTATCAAGCCACGCAGAGTAGTTAGATACGAATATTAAAATCATTATTCGTTAATTATAAAACATATTGCTAGTCTTATACTTATAATTCAGTTTTTTTCGTCTATGTATTATGTTCTCATCTATTTTTTTCCTCAACGCTTTGATAATATTATATTGATAAAAATATAAATGAATTGACATCTTGTCTTTTATAGGTCAAATATTAATTCAAAATTATAGCAAAAATATAGCATTTAAATGCTTGTTAATGAATAAATAATTTTGATAAAATTTAATCAATGACAATAGTGTCTTTTAATGATAGATTTTGTAGTAACTTCGTTTTAAGTGATTTATTTATATAGTTTTTGTCCAGAATTCTAAGATGCAAAAATGCAAGATTAATCCATTATTAAATTTAGGAGGTTTTTAGCCTTGCCAAATCTACATAGAAGCTAAAGATCGTCCGTCATCTGTTACATCAACTGTTTCTGTCTCAGCGTCAACAAAATAAGAATGGATGGAATTAATTTGACCAGGTCGACAGAATTTTCAAAAAGAATCAAAATATTCGATTTTTAGCTATGGATCAACGTTATTTATTTATTCACTTGCTATCTATTCCACTCCTTCTGCAATTTTCGAAAACTTCAAAGGAAAATTAACAGGAATAGTGCCAGAATTTATCGATGGAATTGTTTCAAGTGAGGACTCGAAAGCATTGATATCAGAATTTTGCGAATTACATGAAAAAAAATCTTATTTCAATTAATTTTGTCACCAATTTTCCAAAAAGAGGATAATTTCTACGATATTTTGAGCGGTCCATTCTTGATTGCTCTTGAAAACAATGAGAATTTGATGAAATCTTTAATCGAATTGAATTATTTGCTGAAAAAGAAGATAACATCAAGACAATCGTTTTATTCTTGAGGAATTTCAACGCTTTACAAAACTACGCAGAACATACTTTCTATGGAACAAGTTACACGCATTATTGCTTCAGAAGTCTCAAGAATTGCTAATGAAGGACCTTCCGCCGTTACAGAAGAATCAATTAATTCGATCATTCGCGCTTTTTGGTGGATGGGTGATATTAAGCTTTTCGAGGAGCTCTACATTGCAGGCCTCGTTGATAGAATATTAGAAAACAAGCCGCTCGATGCAGATTTTATTTTATCCTAAAAACTCGAGAAAATCATGCCATAGCTCTCATCCAAAATCAAGCACATCCTCGAAGACACATACAGAAACAGAGAAGCAATTTAAGAATTCTTGAAATCTAAATCTCAAGCTCCTTTCGAGCTTTCCATATCAATTTTGCAGTCATACATTGTTAAAAGCGATAAAATACTGAATACTAAGTTTCCAGACCAAGTTCAACCATATTTCGATGATTTCACAAAAATCTACGTTCAAAGGATAAACAACAGAGCTTTGTTATAGCATGTTGGACTTTCCAGATGCGAATTGAAAGAACTTGGATTCAAAGATTTAATCAATATCGAATGTGATGGTGTTGTCGCAATAACAAGTAATATTCTGTTATCTATTGCACAAGAAAGCAACAGTCTTGAAGAACTTAGCGAAAAAAACTGGTGTTGAGAGCCAAGCATTAGAACAAATTCTTCAAACATTGACAAATGAAAAATGCCACAAGATTTTGCTTCAAAAATATTTCGTCAATGAAGATGTTAAATGCGACAATAAAGGATTCATTGAGTTGCCAACCATTATCGAGAGAACTCCATCAGCTCAAGTCTTCGAGTCTTCGTCAACATTCGCATCTAGAGAAGCACAAATAGATTCCGCAGTTATAAGGGTCTTATAGCATCCCTGCAGCGTTAGGTCGAATTCCCTATAACAGAAGACATGTTCCAGAGAAGAATCAGGTCACTCATCGCTAGACAATTCATAGAAAGAGACTGAATGAAAATTTAATATTTACCATAAACAATAATTATTTATTTTACGCTTCACAAATTATTTCTCCTCAACAATGCCATATGATTCATATGAAGAAAAATATCAATAATTTTTCAATATTGTAACAATAATATAATAATTGAATAAATAGCCCCTACTATGTCAGTATATTCAATGATTAATGATCAACAGGTTTGATTAGTCAAATTTAATTTTGCAAAATTTTTTTTTAAAATATAGATCTGAATATCGGTGTTTTTATACAAAGTTACATACAGTTGTCATCACTTACATGTAAAATATAAAGAATATCTTATCATTTGCATTGAAGCATGTAAAGTTAAGAGATCAAAAGCTGAGGCAACAAATAGATTGAACACGCACGGATATTATAAATCTTTCGGATAATATATTTTTCTGATTTTGAATACGAGATTTAAGTCAAAATTCCTTATGTAAATGATGCTATATTTGCTATAATACATAATACACTCTTTATTATTAGCAAAATACTATTTTTAATATGTTTTTGAACATGATTTTTGTAATTAATAAAGAATATATAATTGGTATGTGATAAAAATGTTATTTTTGGTGCTAAAATGAGAAAATAGAAAAGTACATTTTAAAGAAAAGTGACAATAACAAAATCTTGCAAAAAAATGGAAAAGCGACCAAGCGAGATGCAGGCAGTTGATTACTATTTCGATTCATATGCACACTTTGGAATCCACGAGGATATGTTAAAAGATCGTATTCGCACATTAGCTTATAAAAATGCTATTTTAACAAACCCGAGACTCTTCAAGAACAAAGTTATACTTGACGTTGGATGTGGCACAGGCATTCTTTCGATGTTTGCAGCAAAAGCAGGCGCAAAACGTGTTTATGCAGTTGAAAAATCATCAATTGTCGATTACGCGCGTGAAATTATCCAAATCAATGGATTCGGCGATGTTATCACAGTTATGCAAGGAACAGTTGAAGAAATCGAGCTCCCAGAAAAAGTTGATGTTATCATCAGCGAGTGGATGGGTTACTGCTTGCTCTACGAGTCCATGCTCCCATCAGTAATCAATGCCCGTGATAGATTCCTTAAAGAAACAGGAACAATGTTCCCGAACAAAGCGCAGATGTACATTTGCGGCATTGAAGACGCCGAATACCGCTCCAAGAAGATAGATTTTTGGGATAACGTCTACGGATTCAGCTATGCTCCAATCAAACAATGGGCACTTTTGGAACCACTCGTTGAAACATGCCCAACTGAGCGTATTTTCACTGACGAGTGTATGCTCTGTGATTTGGACCTCAACAAATGCTCAATTGCCGATTTAACAATTACATCTAAATTTACATTAGTTCCACAAGAAGAGCAAATGCTTCATGCTTTTGTCACATGGTTCGATGTTGAGTTCGTTGGTCCAGATAATACAATTACATTGACAACTTCTCCATATAAGAAAGAAACACATTGGTGCCAGACGATTTTCTACCTCCAAAACCCAATAGATGCAAATCCTGATACACCAATTACAGGAAAATTCCATATGGAGCCAAATATGAAGAATCCACGTGATCAAGATTTTCAAATCGAATGGAATGTTAACGATGAATCATTTTCCCAACTTTTCAAGATGAGATAAATAAAGACATAGAGATTTTAATTCTAAAAAAAACAAAATTAAAAATTTATTAAATAAACTAAAAAAATCAATCCACATAATATGGTGGATCACATACTCTAAATAAAAGACGCAGGGTCGCTATCTGAGGGTGCATCACTAATCAAACGAATGTAGTTATATGTTAAATTTTGGATATTTCTTGCTTCACCAGATGGTTTGGTGTCTGGATCATTGAACAATGGGGCATTGATGATATTGGATAATTTTAATCTATTTTCAGGAAGTGGATTCAACATATTGCTTAATAAATCTAGAGCATCTTCAGATATGCTTGAGGATGGAACTTGGTCTAGCGTAAATATCTCGGGGCTATCGTCTGGATTACTTTTTGTTAATAATAAATAAAATATTGCTCCAAGTGAATAAACATCAGATTCTTGTGTGCAAATATGAGATTCCTGGACAGTTTTATCATGATAGAAAGATGAAATTTCGCTTTCATTCAATTCTGTTTGTTCATAATTTAAATGACTTAATCCAGATATGACTGGAATCAATTTATTATCATCTGTACGATGCAAAAGAATATTTTCGAGGTTTAAACAACCGTGGACGAAACCTTTTTCATGGATTTTAAAAACAGTCATTGCAATGTCGCGCATGATGTTTATTATGTCCCGCTTTGAGAGATTCTCCGTTAATTCAGGGTGTCTAAGGAATTCGTGGAGGTCTCCATTTGGATAATATTTTGTGATAAATCCATCATGATTTTTATACGAGATAATATGTTCTGGATGAAGTAAATTTCTTGAATATCCTATTTTGTCAAGATTGCAACAAATTTCGCTGATCCTGTTGTTACTCAAAAAAGGATAAAGCTTAAAAACCATTTTGTCGTGTCCTTTTAAGACTACATAGTTGACAGCACCGTTTGGATTAGCATTGAGAACCGACATGGCTGTATAATCATAATTGATCCTGACTTCTCCATCTAAAATGGCGAATTCGTCGAAATCTACGCATCCCTCCGTATGATAATCGCCGTCTTCCTCTTCACCGTATTCAATTAAGTCTTCTTCCACCGAACAATTTTCGCACATTTATAATAATTTGTTGTCAGAAAAGTGTCAATTTAATCTAGAAAATTATATGTTTTTCCACTAAATTTAGAAGATTTTTGGTTTTGAAAGTTTGAATTTACTAGCAATTTTGATTTTGGTGGGATATTAGATATAGCCTATATTTTTATCAGAGGAAACAAGCTTCATCCTTTGGGATTTGAAATACTCATACCATATATCCAACAAAAACTACAAGCAAATTCTGTATAAAAAGATTTAAATTTTCAATTAAATCATCTTTCTTATTTTCATTTGTATATTGAAGTTTAAACATTATTGGCCTAATTCATATCTATCATTACTTAAATTTACATTTCTTGTGGATTAATTTTTTTATCAAAAAAAAATTCAAAATTCTAAGCTCCAAACATTGTCAATCGTTAATATGTAGCTAATATATGTTAAATATTACATTATTATCTTTTTTCACATGAATATTTTTTATGAATAAAAAATCCTTATTTTAGACATTTGTGGATTGAAAACGATGTTTTTTGACTCAATTATGCATATTGTAGAAGCTTATTGGATTAGTTTTGCATGAAAAAATTAGTTTTTTAATTATAAGCTTTCATGATTAATAGAAACGAGGTTTATTTCGAAGTATGTTATATCGATAACATTTAAAATAAGTTAAATACAGAACATTAATATATTTCAAACATTATTGAGTTAATGAAGCAAGAGTATCCATGGAAGTAGAAGGAACTGGTGCATATGTTTGGTGTCCATCATCAGAATCTCCTTCATCAGAGAAATCTTCGCCATCTTTGAGTCTCCACATTCTAAAGAGGACTGTTGAGAGACCAGTCAATGAAATCAATGCTGTACCAGCATCTTCGAATAAATATGTGTTGAACATCCATTGTAAATCATTCTTCTTTGTATAATAAATAATTGTCGAAGTGACTGGAATTGGGATGACCATTGTGAGAACACTGACGATTGTAGCACGTGTTGGTCTCTTAACAGCCTGTAAATATGAAATAACTTGTTCATGAATCAAATATAGCGGATTTGTAGCGAAAATTCTCCAAATAAGCTTTGGAACGATCCTAAGAACGTCTTTGTTCTTAGTGAATATGCCGAAAATCTTCTCTGGGAAGACACACATGACGACTGAATTTGTTGCAGACCAAATGAATGATATCCATGACATATGGAACAGCAAAGCTTTGATTCTTGAGTAGTTCTTCTGGCCGTAAGCATAAGAAGCTGCTGGCAGGAAGCCTGTATCGAGAGCAGCCAAAATTGACAAGGAAAGCATATAAAGTCTTGTCATGATTGGCCACATTGACTCTACTGGCTCCTTAACGCCATTTACCTCTGCAACCTTGTAAATAAAGTGCTGGAGATAAATATGTGGAAATGCTTCAGAGAAGTTAAGGATAAATGATGCCATACCGACACTAATAGCTTTGACTGACTGTGGAGAATGCTTTGCGAAGAACTGTCGTGCAGTAATTCTAATAGAAAGCTTTCCACGCAATAATAAGTACAAAAGATAAAGGAATGGAACTAATTGTGACAAAATTCCTGATAACGCGGCAGCCCAGACACCCCAGTGGAAGACAAATAAGAAAAGAGGAAGGAAAACGAGCATATCTAAAATTAATGTTGCAAACTGCGCAAATCCATAAAGCCATGCACGGCCTTCGCCTTCCAATAAGCCACAGAGCGTATAAAAGAAGAAACTAACAAAACTTGCGCCTGCGGAAATAACCTGATAAAGAAAGGCTTCTTGTAGGCCAACGCTAGAGGATGTGATCCACTTCACAACGAGCTTCGTTGTTGGAATGACAATCGCAGCGTACACAGCCCCAATAATGAGTGATAATCTGAGCATATCGACAACAACCTGGCTAATATCAGAATACATGTGGGCTCCGAACAAATAAGAGACCTGTGTAGATGTTGAGATTGCAAATAAGTTGCAAAAAGCAAAAGAAACCATATCGTAAAGCCAAATCGAAGCTATGACTTGCAAACCATGATCACCGATTGTTTTACCAATCCAGTATTGATTGACGATTGTATAAAACGAGAAAACTAATTGTGTAATTGTTGGTCCGATTGATAAATCTAAAAATGTTAAAAGCGGGGACTTCTTAGCTAATCTTTGTGCCTCTTCATCACCAGTTGTCATTGTTGGTTCAGTCATAACTGATTTATCTACTTCGGAAAGCAGTGGCGTATCAGGCTGCATCATTTTTAGTAAATTATTTTTTACTCATAGAAAAATTGAGAATAAACAATGTATTAAGAACTTTTATGGCTCATCGAAATTAACTTAATAAAACTCTTCCGTTTAGCATAACAATTCATATAAATGATTTTGAAGATAAAATATTGTCGAGGGTTACGGGCGTGAAAGAAATGAATTGAATAAAAATTAATCGACTCAACTGAATATAATTTTGAAAAAAAAAATCATTAAAAAAACATTATGGCAAAATTATAATACTACTATTGTTATATGCATTTTGTAATAAATTTATCTTTATAAATTTTTCAACGAGCTTTTAAAATTCTGTGAAATTTTTTAGAGAAATAATAATATAAAATAAAATAACAAATAATTTTGTTTAAATTTTTTGAACAATTGAACAGTTTTGAATTTTTTTTAGAGAAATCTTAAATAAAATAACTTACTAATAATTAAAAGAACTACTGTGAAATATAAATTGTATTTTTAAAGGATTTGATTAATGCATTCTATTTGTTATCCAATTCTAAGCATGAATATCATATTTTTAGATAAAATGAGTGGACTCAAAACGAATTTGCATTGAGATTATTTTTAATTGGAGAAATCCCCGTTTTTCAATAGTACAACAATAAAACTTGCAATAAACCTTTTGTGAATTGAAATTCAAATTTGTCCCCATCGAACAAAATTAGTCAAATTTTGTGAACTATCGTGATCTAAGCGGAAGTTTCTTATCTATTGTTGTCATTAATTCGAAGTCAGTCGGAAAATGAATTCCACTTTTGAATTATTCGAAATTCTCTTAAAATAATGGCTGCAGTTTTGGTAGATGAGAAATATTTGGAAAAAGATTTTCCATCGTTAAAACCTACATAAAAATACGATAATTGTGTAATTTTTAAATATGTTTTTAGCCTGTTTGCTTTATTTATGCATAATTTTTCAATCAAATTTCTTTTCATGGAGTCGCTTGAATTCAAAATCAGTTGTCGATGCTCAGATTGACTGCAAAGTATATTTTGATTGCAAATATCATAATAATTTTCGGTTTTTTTGATAAATTACGATGATCGGGAATTCCTTGGGTATTAATTAAGAGATCTAATAGCCTTGTATAGCCTAACTTTCATTGTTTCTAATCTTGGCATTGTTTATCCTTCTTATTCTGTCATTGTCTTTTTCATAAAATATATTGGCATTAAGGAACCATTATTATATGCAGCTATCTAATATACTCATCCTATCTGTTATAATTCCATTTCTTAGCAATGCTTTAGTTCTATCTTATTGTATGAAATGAATGCTATTATAGTCATCTGATTGTCTCTTACATACTAATTGCTGTCAGTTGCAGAATTACTCTATTTGAGCCTCATATTACATATAGTACGCTTGTGTATTATGCTTTTCTATAATAAAATTCGATAATATAATATTTTACATGACAAGAATCCGATTTACGTGTCGAATAGTGTTATTTATTTAATTTTTTGACTATTTTTGAGTGCATTAAATTAATTATATCAAACAATTTGACACTTTACATTTACCAAATTTGTCAACCTCTTCATTCATCAACAATCCTGAATTAAAAACTATTTTACAAACTTATTTGACTATATACAATTCTGTGTTTTTCGTTTGCTATCAATATAAGTACTTATATAGATTTACACCTTCATTGATCATAATTTGATTGTATATTGCTGAATAATGTATATGTTATTCCGATACAATACTCTTCTAAAGATGATAAACATTTCAACATTGAATTATAATTTGATATATAATAAGTAAATATTTCTAGGAAGAATGATGAGAATTAAGGTTATTGGTGTCACTCCCTGTAATGAATGTTAAGCAGCCAAGTATAAATATTTTGTAGTGAATCTATTAAAAATGGTCTTAAAATCATCTGTTAATATCAGGATGAAGTGAATGCGCCGATTAATCATAAAAAACTAATGTTCTCTATTGTTGACGTGCCTTTCTTAGACACAGGTCTTGGCAACTTCTTATCTGCAAAAGCAGTTAAGATTCATGTCACTAAGCACCACCAAGCTTACGTTGATACTGCTAACAAACTCGTTCCAGAATCAGAATTTTCTGGAAAAACACTCGAACAAATCATCAAAACAGCGACAGGACCAATTTTCAACAACTGCGCACAACACTTCAATCACTCATTCTTCTGGATGTGCCTTACTTATAATTTATCGAATGCTAGTGATAAGTGTTTGGACTTCTTCAACAAAGCATTCGGCTCATTAGAGCAATTCAAGCAAGAATTCGTTGCAAAGGCTTCAACGATCTTCGGATCTGGCTGGTGCTATCTTGTTTTGAAGCCAGATAAAACAGTCGAGATCATTCAGTACTCCAACGCTAACAATCCAATCAAAGATGGCTATTTCCCAATTCTCTGCATCGATACTTGGGAACACGCATGGTATGTCGATTATGAGAACAGAAAAGCGGAATACTTCTCAAGATTCTGGAACTTCGTTAACTGGGAGTTCGTTGAGAGCCGCTTAGTTTTGGCTAAGCTTGTTTAAAAAAAATTATTTTTACTTCTTCAATGAATAAACAGCAAAACATGTATTACACTCATTTAGTTATGTCAATACAAACTCTATTCACCAAATAAAGTTTACTATAAAATTGAATAGTAAAATATCTAGATTTGAAAAGCATATGTTTGTATCTTCATATGTGATTCATCTGATGAAACAAATTAAATAATATAAAATTGATAATCAAGAATTAATTTCATAATCAAATTCTGAATCTTATAAATCAGATAAACTGAGTGGCTTAAGATGAAATTAATTGGAATGACTATTATATATTTACTAAAATACAAACGAATAATATCAAATTAAAATCCCCATTTTGGTTGAGTATTTTCTGCGAGTTTATTATCCTGTGGAGCTACATATGGGTTAAATTTGTTGTTTTTCTTCTTCTTTTTCAATACTTTTTGATTTGAATCTGCAGCAGGCATATTTTGAGGCTGAGAATTAGGTACATAAGGGGAAAACTGATTATATGCGCTATGATTATGATCTTGAAATCCAAACTGCATCGAAGGTTGATTGTATTGATCCATTGCATTCATACCAAATTGAGGTGGAATTGTTTGTTGTTGATAATTTTGCTGAAGCACTGGCTGAGAGTAAGGATTTCCATAAGAAGGCTGATTCAACTGCGGATTTTGGCTGAATTTCGGCGCGTTGTTAATTTCATTAAGATACTGAGTGTTTTTGAAAAAGATATGTAGAGGTGATTTTTCGATATCTGAATAAATTGACATCGGAGCCTTTTCTGGCTTTTTAGGTGAATTTGTAATGAAATCTTGTGGTCTAGGAATGTGTGGATTTATCGGCGGAGTCATTTGCTGTTGCATTTGCGGTGGATTTGGTGGTGCCATTTGCATCGGCATTTGTGGTGCCATTTGCATTCGCATTTGTGGCTGCATCTGCTGTACCATCATCGGTGGCTGTATTTGCGGTTGCATTTGTGGTAAACCAGGCATCATTGGCGCATAAACGCTTCCAGGCATGAAACCAAAGCCTGGCATTTGTCCGTATGCATAATATGGATTCATCTGAACAGGATTCTCCTGCGGAGAAACTTGTATAGTGCTTCCTCCCCAAAATATCTGTCCAGACATTCTAACTATGATTTTTGCCAAATTTTGTTTACAAAACCAAGTTTATGTGGCAAAAACATAATGGGCTGCCAAATTTAACTTTACATAACAGTTTTCATGAAATTGAATTATTTACACGACATATTTTTAAATTGAGTGATTTACTTGACAAAATATTTGTGGCTAAATTTTTTCCTCAAAAAATGTCACTGATTCTTCTTGTTGGTGTTCCAGGATCTGGTAAAACGACATTAGCGAACAATCTGAAGAAGCACTTCGAGTCACAAGGACAGGAATGTGTCATTGTTACCGAAAAAGGCGCTGAAGCTGGCTCATATGATTCAACTGTTGCCGAAAAGATGAACAGAAGTGATTTCTTGGATCTTATCGGCAAACAACTCTCCCTAGAGCGAGTTGTTATCGCTGATGGACTCAATTTCATCAAAGGCTACAGATATCAAATCTTTTGTCTCGCGCGCGAACACCATCTTCGCTGGTGCGTAGCATTTTGTGATGTCGACGAGGAGACAGCATTTAACAGATCTAAAGGCAAATATCCACAAGAAAAAAGACTTCGCAGACTTATCGGAAGAATGGAGAGGCCAAAGGTTACGACAAAGTTCGACAACCCACTCGTCATCGTTAAGGATGCGAACAGCGAGGAATCTATTAAAGAAATTGTATCGCATGCAATGAATAAAAACGCTAAACTCGTTCCAAAGAAAGCTACAAGCAGTTGCGCTGAGTCTGCTCAGATTAACGACAAAGTTGATCAACTTATCAACAAATTCTGTGAAGAGTTGGTTAAACTTCAAGAAACAACGCCAACAGGAATTCCTATTACTATCTGTGGTGCTACAATTACGCCAAAGAAGAAATACAACCATGCTAACCTCAAGAAGGCAAAACTTCAATTTGCAACTCGCGCTAAGCAACTTTCAGGAACAACAGAAGTTGTCCAGGCATTTGCTGATAGTTTAGAATTAACACTCTAACTCAGTTTAGTTTATGTATAAATTTATTGCTATTATTATTTTTTGTATTTTTCTGTTGCTGAAACAACTATCATAAATTAATACTCTGCTTGCAGCTATAAGTAATGGCAGCAGTAAAATTCAATTTTCTTGAAATAAAAATATTGATAAAAAAATTTTAAGTAATCATATTTTTTTGGGTGAAATATGGATTCTCTGTCTATTATAGATATGATTGGATTGTTTAAATTTTTCGTAATTTTGTGATTTTTAATGTTTTTGTAGTAAAATTAGTTAAAAATTACATATATTTATAATTCGTTTCATGTTTTTCATTTTTCTAAAAAGTTGAGATCCATAAATAATATCACAAACTAAATCTACATTTTGAGTAAAATCGAGAAAATAAAAATCTTCGAAAAATACGTTATTTCAAGAGAATGACTGAAGCTGAGGAGCCGCCTAAAATCGAGCCCAAAAAACTTCCTTTTTCTCTTAAGAATGATTTGACAGTTAGGGCGTTGTTTACTCTCGGAATTAAAGAAGAGGAGCTCGAAATCCCAAATTTTGCTGAAATTCGATCTAAAAATAAAAATTTGGAGCTAGTGAATAAGCTTTATCAGCGCAAAATTGAAAACAGAAACAATCTTATAGACAAAGTTGTCGAAGAAAGGAAAAAATTACAATCAGAACAAGATGATCAACCGAAAAGATTAGATGGAGCACTTGTTAAAGAGAAATTCGACTATGAAAGAACAAACGCATTAATAGAACAGAAAAATGAAACGAATAACAAGACCCTAAAGCGCCTTGCTATTCATCAATTACGACATAATTATAAAAAACAGAAAACAGAAGAAAAAATAGATAAATGCAACCAACTTACAAGTAACTTCACAGAAAAACGCGAACAAACATTATCAAGAGCTTACACTGCTGTTCAAACACGAACTTTTGCAACTGTTTCTAGAAACGAGGAAAACCCGAAGCTAGAGACTGAATTAGCAGATGATATGCAAAAACATGTTGAAAGAGCACAACAAAAACAAACAGAAGTTAAACAAAAATATAAACAAAGTCGTGATGATATGGATAAACATGTCGAAAAGGGCCGCGTTAAGTCTGCAGACTTACTGAATACAAAGAAAGAGAAAACGCAAGCAAAAATAGATAGTTACGAAAAAATGATACAAAATAAATCAGAAATCATCGCACAACAGAAACAAAAGTTTACAGAGAGAGGCCAAGCAATTACCGAAAAGGCTACAACAATGAAGAACCATAATAACAAACTATTTGAAGATCTTACAAATTCAAGGAAAGAATATACAGAAAGTCATCTTCAGCGCGCACAGAGCGTCTTAGAAGAACAAAATACAAAGAAGCAAGAGAAAATCGCTGAAGAAAAGGCAAGATTAGAAAAGATGACTGAAGCAGCGAATAAAATTTTCGAAAAACAAATACAAAAGCGAGAAGACTTCAGAAAAACACTCGAAACGAGAGATGAAAAGCTTGCTGATAGAATTAACACGCTTAAAAACGAGAAAGTTAATGATTTATTCGAAAAAGCAATTCAGAGAGACGAAAAGATACAACAGGCCAGGAGAAATGCTGCAAGCATCTTAAATACGACGCAGGCTGAGCGTAGCAAGAGTTTACTTCGCAATTCTGGCGAGCTTTCAGCTGTTATTAAACAAAGAGCCAAATCTGAGCTGCAGCTTGCAGCTGCTGAACAAGATTTCGGAGACAAGAGAAGACAGCTTGAAAACGCGCTCAGAGATGTTGCAGATAAATCTGAAGAGGAACAAATTCGAACTCTTGTTAAAGTTCTCGAAATTTCCGAAGAGGATGCAGCAGAAATTGTTAATACTGCTAAGCAGCCATATTAAACATGTTCTTATTTATTTGATATTATATTCTTGCTATTTTTACCAAAACTTATAATGATTTATATTTAAAATTCACTTGTGTGCAAAATTTTCATTGATAAGTTAACGATTGTCTTAGAAAACAAATTTCTCCAAGACCTCATAAATTTCTCCAAATATAATTACAATTTTATATGTTATTATATAGTAAGTAATGGAATGTTAGACCTCATTAAAGGTAATTAATCTTCCAAAGAATCTGATTTTGCAATTTATTATTGAGAATTTTATTTTTATCGACATTGTATAGTGATTTTAAGAATACAGAATCAGAAGGATTTATATACAATGTTATTAGTGAATTTATCGGCCAATTCTAGTGTTCTAGCGCTAAAACATGAAAAAATTAGATTTTTTGATTTTTGTCACTTTTGAATTGTCACTTTTTAAGTTTATTTATATCGTAATGTTTTCTTTATTTTCTTTTCTTTCGTTTTCCATCGACTACGATTTACATCAGCCGTTTAAGAACTCAGCGCCTGGCGAATTCGGTCTGTGGTCCGTTGCTGGTTCAGCGTCGAATATGAAAAACTCAATTCATCTGAGTTCTCGCAAAGACAAGCTAAACGGAGCTTTATGCTCAAGAGTCCCAACTTCTATCCAGAAATTTGATGTTGAAATGAATGTATCTATAATTTCCGGAACATTGCATTATTTATATACACAAGATGCTTGTCCCTTCAGCCAGAGATATTCTAAGGGATATTGGCGCGGTTTCAGCATAGATTTCGAAGAAGTAGAAGGTTCAACAAATCTTTCATTTACAATGGTAAGAAATGATTATTCTTACAACACACAACACTTATGCACACTCGATACACAGAATCCTTATATTAAAATCGTCGTCGATGATAATCAAGCTTCAATTTACAATTTAGAAAATAATGAATGGAAGCAATGCGGCTCACAGCATGTATTCCCTGTTCTTGTCGTCGGATACTTCTCATTCGCTGCATTTCCAACAGAAAAATTCGCGGTTTCCAATGTTTTCAGTTTCAATACCTCAATTCCGAAAGATCACATAGAAGAATTTAATACAGAACGTTTAGAAAAGCTTGTTAAAAGAATAGTCAATCCTAAAAATAAAACAGAGCGTAAAATGACAGTTGCCGAGAGAATTTCGTATACAATTCCAGACGACGAGAAGTATAGCAACTATATGTTATACATAGATCAGATACTCGGTGAAATGAACCGTAGCCTTACCAGATCATTAGGTTCGAATGAGCTACAATCTCTCATTGATCAAATTATGAAAAAGAAATTAAGCAGAATAGAAAGAAAGTTTGAAAAGAGGAAAGAGATATTGGTAAATATTGATGATAGCCTCAAAAATGTTAAAAAGACAATTCAAGCAGATTTGTCCACACTAGAGTCGAATATTTATGCTACTATGGAGGCCACAAAGAGAACTGCTGTCGAAGAGTTGAAGAAATTCCTAGAGAAGGCTCATGCTGCTGAACAACTCACAAATCAGACGAAACAGAGGGCAAACGAAGTGAAACAGATGTGGCTTCCAACATTTTTGTACGTATTTGCATTTATAGAGCTTGCGTTATATCTTGCTTTCTTCTTCCAAAAGAAGAAAGCAACTCATAACTTTAAGAAATATGATTAAATTTGATGTTTTTGACATTTACACGGCATTTTTAATCAAATTCTGAAAATTACATAACAAAATTTTATTTTACACGACAGATTTATCAATTTCAAAACATTACAAAACAAATTGTAACTTAATTTGACAAATAAAATCCGGATTGATAAAATTACAAATTTTTAATTTTACTTGACAAATCAATCACTTTTCAAAACATTACAAAACAAAAGTTAAGTTTACTTGACAATTATTTTCAATTTCTATAGATTACATAACAAGATTTTATTTTACTTGACAAAATTATGTTTATAAACGTATAATTTAATACAGAAAAAAATGGGCTGTTGTGGGTCCAAAAATATAAAAAATGATCCAGATCCACCGGACCCATTACGAATATGCCTATTAGGATTGCCTGGCGTTGGTAAAACATCCCTTGTCGAGTACGTTGCCGGTGAATATGATCCTCATCTACGTCAAATACCAACTTTTGGAACAGTTGTTCGCTGTGTTAGGTATAAAGAATACAAGTGTATCTTCATGGACTGTGGAGGATCCGCAGGACACGATGACGATTACATCGAATCAATACAAAAAGCAAATGCAGTTGTATACGTAATGGATCCCGTATCAATACATCATGGATATTCATTTACGAAACAATTACTCGATAAAACAGCAGAAGAAGTGAAAAATCGCAAAATTCCAGTTCTATTTGCAATGCTCAAAACCAAAAACCAGTCTATCCTTCCTATGATAAAGTCGCTTGTTGACCCTTATTTTATGGGAAGTGTTTATCAAATAACAACTCATTCTTCTTTGAATGATGATTTTTTGAATTCATTTGATTGGCTGCTTGAAGCAGCTAATAATATGTTATAGAAGTTTTAAATATTAGTTTGTTTGTAAAAAATTAACTCATTTACGCGGAATTTAAAATAAATTTAAAAAATTCTAAGTTGTGGTTGGTAAACAGGTTCATAATCTTGCTTGGGTATTTGAACATTCTTCAAATTTGTAAAATAATGGTCTCTATACTTTGGTTTAAGGACAGAATTAGCAGCAACAAATCTCTTTTCGTCAGCTTCAGAGTTTAAAAATCTAGCAACAGTTTTTGAATTGATAGTATCACGTGGGCGGATAGATTTTATGAAATATCTGGAGTTTACTAAATCTCCATCACGCTCGGGTGGTTTAATTCTGGATTGAACTGAAGATGTTCGTTTGGCATTTTCATCCAAATATCTTTGCGAATTTGTCTGAGATTTGAGAATATTAATGATTCCTTGGATCTCACGACGAGTTTGCCTGATTTCAGCAAGAAGCGCATCAAGGTCTTGATCTTCAGCTCTTAGTGTAGCTAAGAGAAGAAAGAACATTAAAATCTGTCACTTTTGAACGGTTTTGACAACGGTTTTAATCAGATATTATAATATATATAGTAAAATAATCAATTTATAATAAAATAAATTGAGAACCTTTCAATTGAAAAGTTTAAAAATTATATTGTTATCTGTCAATATATCATTATTAGAGAATTTCTTCAGTTTTAACGGTTTTGACAACGGTTTATCTGTTACATCAGATGTCATAATAGATATAATATACTAATCAAAATAATGAAAAATAAATTGTGAACTTTTCAATAAAAAAGTTTAAAAAACATATTGTTACTTATTATATCATTATTGGAGGGAATTTGTCACTTTTTAAATTTTCTTCGAAATTAAAAAACTTTGCTGATTTAGTTATAATACATATAAACAAACATTTTAATTTGAAAAATAAGGTTTATTCATTTGATTGTTTTTAATTGCAAAAGCATGGATAGATATCAAAATCCATTGCAAATTATCGAATTTTTTTTTTAATATAACTATGATTTTCATATAATTATAAATAACTATGGAAATCCGGACTTATGTGAGTTATGATCAGATCCATAATACTGAGCATTTTGATTTCACTTTTTCCCATTCAACATAGGTGGGTTCAGTGAGAAATTTTAATAAAGAAAAAATAATAGCAAAATTGAAA
>MRSU01002841.1:0-14184 GCA_008369845.1 Trichomonas gallinae | reverse complement strand
CTTGCGCAATCTTTCTTCTTCTTGTAATCTTTCTTGCTCTTTTCTGAGACTTTCTTCCTCTTCCTTGCGCAATCTTTCTTTCTCTTCTTCTTCCTTGCGCAACCTTTTTTCTTCTTGTAATCTTTCTTGCTCTTCCTGTTCCTTTCTTCTCAATTCTTCTTCCTTTTCAAGTTTCTGTTTTTCTTCTTTGTCATTATTTATGTTTTCGTTTATGGAAGAACTTTCTTTAGGGTCAACTTTGCTCTTCTTTTCTGAATTTTCTTTTGACTTTTTGTGTTTCTTTTGGCTCGAAGACTCTTTAGAATCTGCATCTTTGTTTTGTGCCTTTTTATGCTTTTTCTTCTTCGATTTTTCAGTTGATTCGGATGGAATATCTGCAACTAACGAAAAGATGTGTGGTTCTTTCTTAACAGCTCTTTCTAATGATGTGACATTAGAATCTGTCTGTTCGATATCTATATCTGATTGCCCAAATACTTCGATTGTATTTTCAACGTCTGGAACTTGTGTTCTTTGAGTAATGAATGAATAATAGTTTTTAGGAATTCCTTGTGGGAACTCATAAGAAGGAATCACAGTAAATCTCAAGAATAACGTGATTTTTCCGATCGAAGTTTCGATACAAGCAAATTGGATTGCAGGATCCCTCGGATCTGGCATATTTGCAGCATCAAATTTCCATTTTCCTAAAGTGATTTCCTTCTTATTATCGGTATCGACTGTTATTAATTCAAGATCGATAATTTTCTTCATAAACTTGTCTCCTTTCTTTACGGTAGTAAAAGGTAATGAAAATTCGCTATCAAAATGTGCAATTAAGTTCGTATCGATGTTTTGGTATGATGTTTCGGAAGAATATGCTAATTTTGTTTGGCCACCGACAGTTTTCTTACGCATAACTTTGATAAATAATGGATTGTTGTACTTCTCTGTTAGTTGTATCTTCTCAACTAAAATAAAAGCAACTAATTCAACGATTTCTTCCCTATTCATCGCTGACAAATTTTAGTTTACATGGCAAAAAATTTATACATGACAAAAATCAAATTTACATGACAAATGATTTTCAAAACGAAAGTTTACGTGGCAAAAAAAATCTTTTGATATTTTGAAATCATTTATAATAACAAAACCCTTCCGAATTAAAGCTGTAGATATAGTAAAGCTATAAGGGACACATATTCGAAAATCTCAAAAAGATATATAAGATTCATGGAGTTTGAATTATAAATCTTCATTCTTATTTCAGTTAATATATACATGTTTTATCCCTTGAGATCTATTCAAATATTATATAATTAAAGTATGTCTGAGCGAATATCAAATAATTGGAAACAAATGAGTATTTTTTTATAACTACAAGTTGCTAATGTAATTCTTCTGGTACCTGGATTTCAGCTTTAACACGAATTGATCCTTTTGTCGCGAAGAATGAAATAAGACCCTTAACAACAGGACCGAAAAGCGGAATTGAAGAGATAGGAAGCCATAACGACTTGAACAATGTAATTGAGACATCGAAATCGACATGAACATCGCCAACGAATCTTATTTCAAGATCGATTTCTCTGTTCGTTGGCCAAGAAACTAATAATGTACCCTTGAAAAGCTTCATGTCAACCTCAGCAAGGAAGTTATCATCCATCATAGAGTAGTTTAAGGAAGGTCCTTCATTCCAGGTCATTGGGATAAGGATTTTGATATCATCTTTATCTTTGACTTCGAGTGTTGAAACGTGTGGAATGACCGGAGCATTGCCAAGTGTAAGTAATTCAAATTTCGCTGGAGCAATCTTCTCGTTAACTGTTTTATTGATTTGGGCAATAGCCTCTGGGGTCTGGAAGTGTGTTAAAACACGATATACGATGAAGTTAAGCCAATCTGTAGATTCTCTAACAAATTTGTATGGAATCGGACGTGTGCCGAAAATCCTAGACGCAAACGGTATTGTGAGCCTAAAGACTATTAATAAGATAAGTAGAATCGAAAACGTGAATACGAAACCTGTTAAAAACGGACCCATAATTTTTAATTTTTAGACCCAGAATTATTTTGTCAGACCCTAAATATTTTTGGTTTGAAAAGAAATGAAAATAACCTTATAATGATCAACTTTTTGACACAAAATCCTATATACAGCCAATGAATATCCTAGGAGAAAACTTATTCTTAGAAGAGTCTAGCATCATCCCTCCCCCATCTAAAAATTTGCAAATTAAAATATAAAATTAAATTTGTGCTGAAATAGATTTCTATGATCATTGACTTCATAATCATGTTGAAAAATTACAAAAATATAATATTACAAACAAATTTACAAACATCTATAAAATAAAAATAATATAAGCAGAATTGCATCAAATGAATTCAATGGTAGCATCAACACCTTTTCTTTCAAAGTATTCTGTTATAGTTTGGCGAGTTTGAGGAAGTTTCTTTTCATCGACATGTGTGCTGATGACAAGTATATCTTTCTTCGAGCCAAGATTCCAGAAATGAATTATTGTATTCCTTGCACGAAGACCAAACTTGGATAATGTTTTTGAAACAAATGTTCTCGGTGAAACTAAATTTAATGGCTGAATTGCATCTCTAAGTTCTGAAATGGTGGTAGCAAATATAGTTCCTACTATTAAATAGGAAATAAATAAGTCAAAAGCTGGTAAATTGAAAATGTAATCAAAAAGTGCTGAAATTAAAGCTGATGATGATATAAAGATATCACAAAGCAATGAAAATGACGTTGAAGAGCCGCTTCCAAGAGTAACAACGCCAAATATCGAAATTCCAAAATCAATCAAAGAAAGCATAACGACTTTGAGCGGATTTCTTACGTATATAATATCTAAGAAGCATGATGAAGCATTTGTTGCCAACAATCTAAAGGCAGAAAATAGAATAACAACAACACTGGTGAATTGGAAAATATACTGGATTCTGTATTTGCCGTATGAATATTCTTGAGAAGATGGTTCTCTTGACATAACTTCGCCAAACAAAACGATCATTAAAGATATTGTATTGTATAATGAAAGTTCTGCAGAGCCAATCAATGCGCCAGAGCCAATTTTAAGTCCAGAATATATTCCATATATATTTAAGATAAACGAAATGATCAAATACGTAAATGAGAAAAGATTTTCTTTTGTGAATTTGTAAACTGAAGCATAAGTGTAGTTTGATACTGGATACAAAACGATTGATACGATGAAAATGAAACTCTTCACTCTAACGCCATACATTAAATCAATAATCATTCCGAAAATCATTGTTTTTGATGGAAATTTGGAATTTTCGTAAAATGATGGCATGACAACGTATATTGAGAGCTGGCCAAGAAAACATACGCCAACTAAACCTAATGCGATGTTATCTAAGTGTTCTGAAAATAATATTGAAACAAATTCAAGTGAGAGAATGAAAACGATAATTGGGGATTTCTCCCTTAGTAGTGTTAATGCATCTTGCTGAATGAAATAATAGAATAAGCATTCAGAAAAATCGAGTCCCGATGTAACTAATGCAGTAAGTATTAAACATTCGACGGCAATGAAATATATATGATGATGTTTTGATATATCTTCGAATAAATGCGGAATATGAAAAAGAATTGAAAATAAAATCGTTAAACTTGGAAGTGATGTAAATTTTATAACGTAAAATGCTAATGCAAATGCAAGTGTGAAGTATATCGGCCGATTTGCGTTACATAGTTCTGCAAATTTCTTTAAATTTTTTGTCGAAATTAATGGCTGACTCATTTTTATTTTAACACTTGTCATGTAATGAAGCCATGTTTTTACATGGCATTTTTCAAAATTCAGATATTTTACATGACAAATACTATTGATTTACGTGTCATGTTATAAAATATCATATAATTTACACGACATTTTTCCCTTTACACGACAAATTTGGATTTTAAGTCAAAATAATTTCAATTGATTTTACATAACAAATATTAATAATTTACGTTTCATGTTTGAAAATTAAAAATTTACACAACATATTATTTCTTTACACGACAAATTTTGAATTATTAAAAGATACAAACAGGTGTTTATTCTGGAATGAATCTCCCATGAAATTCACTGAAATGATCAACAATTTCTTGGAATGTAGATATTTCATCTTCATTACATTTTGAAACTAGATTTTTTGCAAGTTCTAAATTAAAAGGTATCATCTTGACTGCTATATAAAACATATTACCATCTAATGGCTTGTTATTATATAATTCTAATTCGCATAACTTTCCTATGCACTCTGTGCTCAACCTATCAGCCCATGCATGCACATATTCGTAAACTTCATTTGGAAAAATCGTAAATAACAAACTTAATATTCTATTTGTGTTAGAATTAACTGATTGCAAACAGAATTGAACCATAGACACAACAATCTGTTCAATTGTATGCAAATTTTTGTTTTCTATTTGCCATGGAAATAGTAACGATTCGAATAATAAAGAAACTGGGAATTTCGAAATTTGAATATCAAGCATTGTTGATTTCACACGTATATCTTCTTCAAATTCATCTAAAATGAAATCCCATGCTGGTTTATTTTCGTAGATTGAATTTTGGAAAGAATCACCATAGTTTTTCTGTATCTTAATGATACTATTGAATAGCCAAGCTTTTGAATTAAGTCTTTTCGTATATCTTTTGAGCTCAACTGTAAATTGAGGAAATTTTAAGCAGCAATAGAGTAATGAATCTATAATTGATTGAGGAATCAATTGGTTAACATCCATTAGCGATTGTATTAAAGAGAAGACTTCCTCGATGAGAATTACATCTAATTCTTCTGAAACATCCAAAATTGATGTTAAATAAGCTATCTTTTTATCATTTAAGTTGCCCTCAACTTCAGGAAATGTGTTGACAGCTCTATCATATAAAACATGCAAGTCTTCATTCAGTCTTTCTTTAATTTCATTCATCTTATAAAATGCAGGGGTAGCAAAAATTAATCAGGGGTTAAAACAATAATAATATAGGGGTTTATATATCAAAACAGAGGGTTATTTACACAATAGTTTTGGTAATAAAGGATAATATTATTCTTCAGAGCCTGATGACTCCATCTTAATTTCTAATTCTGCAACCTCATCTTGCTCTGATTTGTTTTCATCCAAACTGACAAATGATTGAGTGCCACCACGATTTAATATATTTATAAATAGATATGCGTTTCCTGTAATAATATCATTCCAATAAAGAAGAGATGACCCTAATAATGGTTTGTCAACGCATATTATCGGAATTATGAACGCGTATATTATCGTTCTGTAGGCAAAACATGAAATAACGACAATAGTATACGTAATATGAGTCATTAGAGAGCTTACATACCTCAGAAACACGGTAAATATGTATGCAACAACAATGTGAATGATTAATATAAAGAAAATAATTGAAACGCTAGGTTGATATGAAATAGCATTGGGTCCTGAATATTCATATGATGACTGGAAGTAAGTTTCCATAAAGCTTAAGTAAATTGACACAACCAAGAAAAATATATTAAAAAATTGTTTTCTTTCAGAATTCTTGAAAAATTGTATTGTATCATAACTAGTAAGGATACAGAAGAATAGTATACTCTTGTATATGAATTGAAAAGCAAGATCTACATATTTGTTATTAAAAACGACGAAAAATGAAGCAAGTGGATTTGCTGAAAACACAATTGCGAGTAATAAAGCGATGTGCACAATCTGATTTGGTTGGAATGTTAAATCTTTGAATATAAAATAAAACTCAATTCCAAACGCATAAAAACTAACTAATGCTGAACAATATCGCATCTTTGATGCATAAATAGCTGCATATTTATCAACATAGTCATCCATGATCTTGATACCAGTTGCATTCATTACATTTCCATAAAGACTGACATTAACGATAACCTCATCCGCACTGACCTCATTTTTGTTAAGTATGTGGAATGAATTAGAAATGCGTTGGAATTTCACGAATTTGGGTTTTATTTCATGAGTTGTGTTTCTGTAAATTTTTTGCCCGTTTTTCATGTAATTTCTACTGACAAGCATCGTAAGATTCATTTCCTCATCATCTGGTAGATATGCGCGAACGATTGAAGCGTCAATTTTCAAGTTATTGTCACTAATTTTATCTGGATGCAAGATAAAGTCGAAATCAGCTTGTAGACATGTATGGAATCTCCTAAAAGGCTGAAAAGTAGTTCTTGTGCTTATATTTATCGGTGCTGTTGGGAAAGCATAATGAACGAAGAATTGAGCAAAAGCAATATAAAGCACTATAACAATAGCTACAAGCTTTTGATTTATTGGTTTCTCATTGGAGTTGAGAGTTTCTTCCAATGGAACTTCAAACATTATTGAGTTTACGTGTCAGAAATATGAGTCGAATCTGACATTATGTATTTCTCAGAAAATTAATTATTTTTGACTAGATGCTGCTGGCTGAATTACATTGCAAAAACATTATATGATATAAATACATGATTCGAGCATATATTATCTCTAAAACTCAAAAAAAATATTGAAAATTAAACTTGGAAAAAATATTACTATTGAATGTTCACTCATGTAATAACACTTTTGATATCTCCCGTGAAATTCTTCATCCTACATGATGCAGTGCCAAAAACAATTTCAAACACATATTCTAATATAGATAACAGAAATATACACAATAATAGAAGTGTGATAGTTTATTTCCTTTGATGTTATAATCGAATGTATTCTCAAATCTCTTGAAAACTTCTAATAATTCAAATTGAAATACTGTTATCTTTTTTCTTTAGACTATTTTGGTTTGTCACTATATAGTATGCTATTTTAATCATGAAAAATGCAATCAATTATGACAGATTGATTTTTATACAAAAAAATTACATAGGATTATAAATTTCAACAACAATGTTTTTTGAGTCATCACTACCGCAGTATGTTGGGATATTGATTTCAAGTTTGAGTTTAGCATTGATAATTCTGAAGACACTGAAATTCGTCAGCTGATCATAGCTCAATGAAGAGTCAAAAGCGTAATTTGAGACCTTCGCTGTAACTTTCTGTTGTGATTTTACTTTCTTTGTGGAGAAATCTGCTTGAACTGGAAAAGCATGTTTTTCTCCAGAAATATCATTAATGAAGAGCATATCAAATTCGTTTTTCGCACATTTCTCATTGATGAGGAATTCAACTTCAAATGAAATGACTTTGCCATCCCACTCCTGCTTTTTAATATTGAAATCCTCAATCATATTGTTACTTTTGAATATATTTGCAATGTAATTAATTTTACATGACAAATTTTTGAAAACTTTTGAATAATTTGGTATGTAAATATTTTACATGGCAAAAGTATAAAATGATCGAATTAACTTGTATACTTTTGAGTCTTGGGTTTCTCCAATGACAAAACTTTTCCAATACCAATGGAGTATCCCAGAATGCCATAATCCTTAGTAGAATTTTTTTTTTTTCAAAATTTGTAATTGATTTTACATGACAAATGAAAAAAAAAATATCAAATTTTGTAAACTTTTGTAAAAATTTGTAAAGTAATTTAAATTACAAGACAAATGATAAAAAAATTAGGACATGTTGGATAACTAAAAGACATTCTAAAATTTTAATCATTAGAATGTCGCCTTTTTCGCATATTTATAAAAATTGCAGTGGATTTATTATATATTTGTAATGTAATTATTTACGTGGCAAATAAATTTGTAAGTAATAACTCTACGTGACAAATGACAAAAATTGTAAACTTTCGAAAATTGAAGGGAATTGTAAAATAAATATAAAATGGAGGAAGATTGTGAGAACGATCAAGTATATACTCCACAGTCTGTTCTCACAACTTTTATAAATAGCCAAGACGGAGATATTCTTCTCCAATGCGTCAATTGTGTCACGGATTCTTTGGAAACGTGCGATGAAGACTTTATTCACAAACATGTTCTTCCAGGTTTAATTACACTCATGAAATCAGATTTTGAGGGTGTCACAGATGCAATGACGCAGGAGTTGTGTAACTTCGCCGAAGTGTTAATGGAACTATTTCCTGATATCGCAAACGGAATTCTAGTAGAAACGGTTCTACCAATTATTACAGAGACCATCCATAAAGGGAGGTCAGATCTAGTCGATCATTTAAGCTATTCGTTCGCTGCTTTGTGCACATTAATTGAAAAAAACGATTTTGTCAAGAAAGAATTACCACTTATGATATCATTCGCTAAAAATCACAACAAAGAGGTGCGAATGACTTGTGTACAAATTTTATCCCTTTTAATTAAATTCTTCGAACCAACGGTTTGGTATCGCCAACTTTACGAAATGATATCTGCACTAGCTTCGGATCAACTCAGTACAATACGTTCAAAATTGCCGCAGCTAGTTGCATTGTACGCAAAACGTCTAACGGAAGCACAGCCCCGTTCGCAATTGACGGCACGCTACATTTTATTCTGCAGAGACAGCACAAGTACAGTCAGGCAATCAGCCGCTGAATACATTTTGACTCTCGCTGAAGCATTAGATCAAAACGAAAGATTTATTACAATACTTCCTGAAGTTAACCTTCTTCTGGTAGATCCTGTCGAACCAGTCCGCACAGCAGCATCAAAAAACCTGGGACAGATCATTACTTTAATTGGAAAACGCGCAGATGCTCAAATTATATCAAAATATTGCTCTTTGTTATTCTCACGCGATAACACAATATCGTTCTTGGCTGCTTATGCCTTCTCAGGTGTTGCTTTATCCTTGGGAACAAAAAGATGGAATGAATTAGAAGCTGCCTATGATATTGCATGCTCATCAAAGTTCCCTAATGTTAGACGCACTCTTTCTTACGGTTTAATCGCATTTGCGCACCTTTTGGATCCAAATCAATTAGTCACGATCGCATCATCCTTCCTTAGGGACTTCCCAGTTGTCGCCATCGGTGTAGTTTCCAACCTCCACCAGATCCTCACATTAATCGAAGGCAAAGACTTAGTTGCAGGAAAAGAGTCACTTTTATTCGCTTTGCAGGATCCATGCACCAAGTACAAGAGCTGGCGCATGAGGCTGCAGGTGAGCGAGCAGCTGAGATTCTGCTCAAAGTTCTACGACACAGAGATACTCTTCGAATCGGCCAAAGAACTCGTCAGAGATGAAGTGTGGGCAGTTAGAAAGGATGCTGTTATTTCTTTCTGCCACTTGCTCACTAAAGATCGCATTCACTTCGTTTCTACTTTAGTAGAAGACGAGATGTACTGGATCCGCGCAACAGCTGCAAAAATTATCGGCACTGCTGACGTAGAACTGGCGAAATTGATGATCAACGACTTGGTCAAGCTGATGATGGATCCAGTTCCTAACGTGAGAATTAGCGCTGTCACGGCCGCCAACTCTATTGTTGCAAGTTTGGGCCCAGAAGATTCGTCGATCAACGATGAATTGCAGGGGCTTCTCCAGGACTTACGTAACGACTCAGACAATGATGTGTCAACGCTGGCGTACAATCTTGATGTATAGATTTTCTTTCTTTAGTATATTTTTTGTTTTATTCACTTTTCAAATTTGTTATTTGATAATAATTTTTTTTGGAAATAAACTTTCATATGGTTAAATTATTGCGAATACCAAACAAAGCATTTTTCCTCTCAATTTGGCAAAACAGCAAAACTTATTGCTGCCATTAACTCCATATATATGAAACCTTTTCAAAATTAAAACAGAACTTCATTTTTTGTCGTGAGGATTATGTGTGTGTATCAAAAATTAAGTTGTCATATATTGAATTATTCTTAGTAAGTTATTAATTCTTTAGTCAAAACTCATCTAATATGCATTGAGTTATTAAATTGCATATTCTTTAATTAATTTAAAAAGTGCTTTCAAAAAAAAATTAAATTAGTGCAGCATACAGAATTAATGTCTGGTCTATCATGAATAGATTATTAATGCTTGTTCTTGGCTGAACATGTTCACTATAAAGAAAAAAAAATGACATTATTTACAAAATTACCCTCTATTAAAATCGTCTTAAAAGTGTCAGATTCAGCGCATCACTCTTAAAAAAAGTGTCGACTCATGGTATCATTCTTAAAATATCAGTGTCTGATTCATGGCATCACTTTTAAATCGAATTTCGTGATGCAGAAAAACCAAAGGTATATGAATATCCGTGCCAGGACTCCACTAGCTGCAATTCCTTCAATATAACTCTCCATTATGGAGTTTACAAAATTGAATGCTGGGGAGCTTCAGGCGGCAATGCATCGCTTCCTGGCAAAGGATTGTATCATTTTGGAGGAAAAGGAGGCTATGCATCAGGGATTTTTAATTTTCATAAAAATATAACCTTAACTGCTAGAATCGGCGGAATGGGCCTTTCTGACATTGTATCTGATGATGCAGTGCCAGGAGGATACAATGGAGGAGGCTCTGGAAGCAATGGATTTCTAAAACTCACTACTGCATCAGGCGGTGGTGCTACCGACATTCGCTTTGTTGGCGATGAATTTCGTGATCGAATTATCATCGCTGGAGGGGGTGGTGGGGCTTCAATGTCCAACTCTTACAACAATAATGGTGGCCATGGAGGTCATGGAGGAGGAGAAACTGCTGGAAACAGCGCTGGATATAGCAAGATGGTTGATTCATATGCCGTATTTGGGGCTTCGCAAAATTATCCAGGGTACTCCAATCCACCTGAGTGTTCGTCTGATAAAGGAAAACTTGGAAAAGGTGGTGATGGACTATTTGGATGTTTTAATAGCTCATCAGGTGGGGGAGGAGGTGGCCTTTTTGGTGGAGGTGGTGGCTCGGCAACAGGAGGCTCTGGTGGGAGTGCATACGTTTCTGCACTTGCATCAAATATAAGCATGATACCTGGAAGCCTCTACATGCCATCACCATACCATGGATCTGAATATGGCCACATAGGGAATGGAAACATTCGCATTACCTACCTCTCTGATGCTTTCTTCCAAATCTATAGAATTACGTGCAACTATCGTTCAACTGAATTATGGTTACCATATGAATTTTTTGGTATTTTTTGGAGCTTGTAAAAAATCTTATACATACAATAATATCAGCAAATAAAATTATTAAAAAACATCTTCTGATGATGATTTTTATTCTTTCATTAAAGAGACCCATCTGTCTTTATTACTACGCTCATAGACTCATGAATATTTCAAATGCTATTAACTGATAAAGTTGATAATTTACTAAACAAGTATTTTCAACATTAATATATTTAAAATATCTAATACGAGTAATTCTAATATTTCCATTTCCTTGGTGGCCAGATTCATCTTCTCCACCATTTGGATTAGGCATAGAAAGAGAGCCAGGTATTAGAACGATACTGGTGGCGAGTGGTGTGACATAACCACTTCCACCGGATCCACCAGTTGCTGCACCACCTCCACCTCCAAAGAGGTCACCTCCACCCCCACCAGACGAGCTCTCGTAGAGGGTATTGGGTGTTCCAGGTCCTCCTATACCGTAGGACCCGTTAAAGATGATGTCTGGATAAACTGGTGGATTAGACCATCCAGGTGTTGTTTGACTTGCACCTCTGACAGTATAACCGTCAGCCTGCGAATCTTTTCCTGCGCTATCTCCGCCTATTTCTCCACCCCCATGGCCTCCATGACCACCTGCATTGTTGAATCCATTGGTTATTGAAGCCCCACCACCTCCACCAGCGATGATGATTCGGTATTTTAAGTCATCACCTTGGAAGCGTAAATCAGTGGCTCCACCACCTGACCCAGCGTTAACTTTGAATTTCCCACAGCCTCCAGTGCCACCTCCATTGTATCCTCCTTTTATAAATGTGCTTGAATACATATTGGAGAGGCCTTTTCCGCCAATTCGGGCAATTAAAGTTATTCGGGATGAAAAATCAAAAATTCCAGAAGCATAGCCTCCTTTACCACCATTGTGGTTCAGATTGCGTTCTGTATTATTCGCATAACCTCCAGAAGCTCCCCAGCATTCAATCTTATATACTCCGGGAAGCAAATTGATCTCAAATGGTTGACATTCAGTAGAATCAGAGCATGGGTAATCATATAATTTAACTTTCTCGGCGACAGGCGCCGCACTAATTGGTAAAGTTTTTTAATAATTGTCACTTTTAGCAAGGTTAGTTGACACTTTTTGTTCCTAATCTTCGTTTTATATGGAGATGATTATGTTTTTGTTTCCTTTTCGATAAATTTTTGATCAAAAAACGTAGAATATATCAATTTTAAGTATAAAAACGCCACTGAGAACTCCATTTGCATGCAAAATTAGTTGACAGCAAAAGAATAATATCAACTTTAATTTGTCCAATTTTGCTACATAATTCTATTGGAAACTGTTTCTACAGACAAAATATGTGGTGAATGTAACAGATTTTGCCTGTAATTCAATTCCCTCCAAATTTTTTGAAAATAATTTCGTGTAGAAGACAATCTGAAAGATTCATGGCAAAGATTGATGATTTTAGGGGATTATATCTACCATTGTCAGCAATCAATGTGTTGAATCTATTGATGATGTAAAAATTATTTAGAAATTCATTTATTTGCAACATAGAATCCATATCATTACTCAATATACATTCCATAATATAAAAGAAAAAGCTCGATATGAAACTATGCAAAATGTGAAAAATTAATATGATTCATTATAGTTGAGATACTAACATTTCGTCTTCTGTACAACTTTATGTACTATATCAGGGCTGAAAATAATGCAGAAAGCAAAAACCTTTTTATTCGCTGAGAAAAATCTCAAAAGATTCAAGTATGAATTATTGCAATAAGCCACAAATCAAATGCAAAAACTATTTTCAAATACTAAACAGATTGTTGTAATGAAGTGGTCAAAGCTGAAAAGTGGCAAAATTTTCGTTATCTTCGATTCATGACTCTCCATATATATGGAGGCATGGAATAAATATTTCAGAACCCCATATGCATCGCAATACTATTTCGGCAAACAGTGGGCAGAAACAACTCCAAATCGAAAACAAGTCCTCTGTTACCAAAGCTATCACTGCGATCTGAAGCCAAGTGGATATACATTCTATTCAGATGAATTAGAGGTTCTAGTTCACGAATGTGTTTTCAAACATATTGCGCAAGAATTACATAACGGTGGTGCTATATATGCATTTGGATCGACTCAGATAGTTCTAAGCCGCTGTTTAAGTATAGATTGCAAATCAAATCAACACAACGGACAGTTTTGTAATGTCGATTGCAGATCTGCGAAAGAAAAGTTTGCTTATGTTATGGAAACAACAATAATGACTACTGATACATATAATTGCTCTGATGTCATTATCCTCACTAATGCAAGACTTGGTGCTTCATATAACAATATATCTAACAATAAAGCTGTACATTCTTGTGGGATTTCTTTGATAAAGCAAAATGTTGACAATTCTAAAGTCAACTATACATTGATAAGTAACAATCATGCGTATGACACAACTACAATTTATTGCTCTGACGCTGGCAATTATGATTTCTACATGTGTAATATTATTAATAATACTCAGTATTCTCCAGAAAAAGGAACAGTTCAAGCGACAAATGCTAATATAACATTAACTAATTGTTCGATATTAAGCTGTGACAAGAATGGAACTGTTTTCAGTGCAGTAGAAGGAACGATTTTTGTTGTTCAGTGCTTTACTGACTCTGACAAATCCTCAGGAAGTGTTGTTCAGAAAGACAACGTCCACGGAAGTGCAACATATGAACTAACATTTTATGAAAATAAAGTGGGACCTGAATGCATGGCTACTTGTCCTGATTTTGATTTAAATTTTAATTCATTTCCAAAATTGAATACTGTGCTTGTTTGTAAACTGTAAAATCTTCTGTTTATATATTTATTTAGCAATATTTTAGTTAAAAAGTTGTAAATTAATAGGAGATAAGTAAAAATTAGCGAGATATTATGGCTTTCATTACATTACATAATAGTTTGCCTTGAGCAAAATTAGTATCCTATTTTTATGAATATATCATGTTTATTAGAGTTAAAATAATGGCTTGATTCTTAAGATTGTTATAAAAATATGAAATATTAAAATTAAATGTAAAGCTTTCCTAGCTCAACAGGATAGAGCTTTGGACTTTTAATCCAAGGGTTTGGGGTTCGAGTCCCCAGGATAGCGATTT